>JAMPIV010019450.1:0-82242 GCA_024509875.1 Oreohelix idahoensis | reverse complement strand
CAACATTTCTACCACCCAGTGTTTGTGTATAAGTATAGATGAGAATTACAAATAATTCGTGTTAGCTTTTATTGGTAAGATAGTCTGTCATTATCAGTTATCCGTAAGGTTTTAAATAGTTTTGTTAAGGTCTTATATCTATAATATTGTGTATGCGTAACCAATAACACGGGCTTTTTGTGTGTCACGCAAGTTTAGGTCTAGGTACACTACGCAAAAGTGATATCAGCAGAACTTTGTTATCTATATAGTATGTTACTAAGGTTTTTTTTTTTTTTGACGTGAGTGGCGGTTTTACGTATAGTGGGATGTAGGATAGGGGAGGATTTTTTTTTAAAATCTACTAATCGTATATGTTTCATTCATTCATTATTTACGGAGCTTTTTGTGTATTTCATGAAAGTTTAGAGTCAGTTTCAAACATTTTAAGAAAACGCAACAACCACGTGCTTGTAACCTCACTAGAAAGAAACAGGCTTGATGGCCAGTGTGAAACAGCGCGCGTAAAACTTGACTCGTTTTAAAATCCTCGTATCATAGAGGGTACTGTTAGGTCTAAATATAGCTAGCTAGAAAAACGTAATAAAATAGATAACAGGCAGAGTTTTCTTTAGTATTGGTAGACGAAAAAAAACTTATCTACAACGAGATTTACCTGTGTAAGACTAAAACTGCTACTTATTTCTGTTCACGTCATTGCAGACAACCTCAAAACACAAGAGAGCAATAGTAGAAACAAACATTTTAGATATGACTTACCAAAGTTTTTTTCGCACGTGTCAACCATTTTAAGAAAAACCAACACGCACGTGCTTTTTACCACGCGTTGTTAAACTCGATCGATGGTCTGCGCTCGCGAGGAAGACATTATCAAATGTAATCGCTGAATGATGCATACTGCTATAGTCCGTTAGGGTGGGTAACGTCAGCGTTAAATATAGACTATCGGAAACAAGTTTATGTTCCTTTGAGTTTGTACACTTTATCTTTCGACGAAACACCGACGATGTGCCACAGACAAGGTAGATGGAAGGTAGTGAGACTTCTTTCTTGCTTATTTTCAAACTTTAGTGAAAGGTTTTTTTCCAAACACCAAAGACGATCCCAAAATTTTCTCCCAGGCCTCCCTCAAATGGCCAACCTATAGGTAAATATATCAACCGTAAAATACTTCTTTAAAAAATTTCTCACCACTTGTCAAAAAAAAAAATACTACCCCTTGTCAAAAAAAAGTTCGCCCTCTTGGTAACCAAATTTCTCCCTATTGTCAAAAAAAAGACTGCCCCTTACCAAAAAATACTGCCCCTTGTCAAAAAAAAATGTCGCCCTCTTGGTAACCAAATTTCTTCCTATTGTCAAAAAAGACTGCCCCTTACCAAAAAATACTGCCCCTTGTCAAAAAAAATGTCTCCCTCTTGGTAATCAAATTTCTGCCTCTTGTCAAAAAAAAGACTCCCCCTTACCAAAAAATACTACCCCTTGTCAAAAAAATGTCGCCCTCTTGGTAATCAAATTTCTGCCTCTTGTCAAAAAAAAGGACTCCCCCTTACCAAAAAATACTGCCCCTTGTCAAAATAAATGTCGCCCTCTTGGTAATCAAATTTCTGCCTCTTGTCAAAAAAAAAAAGACTCCCCTTGGTAATTAAATCACACGAGTAACAAAGGCTGGTCTCGGTAAAAACTTACAGTTCCGGTCTTCAACCCGCTCCCCAACGGATTAAACACTTCATCACTTCTTGTTGTGTGATAAATTATTCTATCCAGAGACTGTCCTTTCTCTCACACGATCACCTTGTGATAAAACTATTTCTTACCCCTTACTTTCACATTGTCATCACTATCATCTCGGCTCAGACAGCAATATAAACATCTATTACCTACCTGATAAAAGCTACGACAAACGTTATCTACCAGTTGTATAGCAACACCCTTTATCAATTATATATATATATATATATATATATATATATATATATATATATATATATATATATATATATATATATATATATATATACACCCGCCTCCTCCTACCCTCCTCCTCAATTCCTTATATAAAAAGTCATCCCACCATCTTGCCCCTGCATCACTCCTGCAGAGTTAATATATGTCTATAAATAACGTCTTCTTGTTATCTAAAAATAAACACTAATATATTACTATATAAAAAGTCATCGGAGTATTTTCCTATATAAAAAGTCATCACCAACGCCTGTTGCTCCACCTGCACACTGAGTATTTTCTTATATAAAAAGTCATCACCCTCTGCCTGATGCTCCACCTCAATTCCTTATATAAAAAGTCATCTCGCCATCTTGCACCTGCACATTTTCCCTATATAAAAAAGTCACCCCGCCATCTTGTCCCTCCAGAGCTCCTCCATCGCTCCTCCAGATTTTCCTTATATAAAAGTCATCCCGCCATCTTGCTCCTCCATAGCTCCTCCAACACATTTTCGTTATATAAAAGTCACGCGGTTGTAGACTGTATAAACAAACACACCAACACACGTAACAAAACAATTCCACAACACACAAAAATCCGCCCTAACCTAACCCCACCTGCTACATTACACCCGTACCTCGTCACCGACGTCTCTTCATTCCCACCTCTCAATGCTGGTCCACTCGCTTGCTACACCCCAAAAATGTACACAGATGCATCCTGACAACGTCACCACATCTAAAATATCTCTCTTCCACCTCCAAAACCATACCACATCACACAAAAATATCCCCCTAACCTAACCCCACCTGCTACATTACACCCGTACCTCGTCACCGACGCCTCTTCACTCCCACCTCTCAATGCTGGTCCACTCGCCTGCTACACCCCAATAATGTACACAGATGCATCCTGACAACGTCACCACATCTCCCCTCAACATCTAAAATATCTCTCTTCCACATCCAAAACCATAAAAAACCTCCACTCGACCACAACACACTATTAGTGAACTAATATAGTGCTATATAAAAGTCACGGGTCACCACAAAGCACCACCACATTTCCCTTATATAAAAAGGCATCCCGCCATCTTGCCCCTGCATCACTCCTGCAGAATTAATATATGTCTATAAATAACGTCCTCTTGTTATCTAAAAATAAACACTAATATATTACTATATAAAAACCATCCGCATCCGCCTACCCGCCTCCTCAATTCCTTATATAAAAAGTCATCCCGCCATCTTGCTCCGCCTGCCCTCCTCATAAGCCCTTATATAAAAAGTCACCCCGCCATCTTCCTCCGCCTACTCTCCTCCTCAATTCCTTATACAAAAAGTCATGTCTCAAGTCTAAATATAGTCTCTTCTTGTTATCTAAAAATAAACACTAATATATTACTATATAAAAAGTCATCCTGCTATCTTGCCCCTGCACATTTTCCCTATATAAAAAGTCACCCCACCTAATGCTCCACCTGCACACTGAGTATTTTCTTATATATAAAGTCATCACCCTCCGCCTACTGCTCCACCTGCACACTGAGTATTTTCTTATATAAAAAGTCATGCGCCTCCTCCTCTCCTCCTCCTCAATTCCTTATATAAAAAGTCATGTACCAACACCTGCTGCTCCACCTCAATCCCTTATATAAAATGTCATCACCCGCCGCCTGATGCTCCACCTGCACATTTTTCCTATATAAAAAGTCATCCCGCCTGATGCTCCACCTGCGTAATGGGTATTTTCTTATATAAAAAGTCATCCCGCCTGCTGCTCCACCTGCGCACTGAGTATTTTCTTATATAAAAAATCACCCCACCTAATGCTCCACCTGCACAGTTTCCCTATATACAAAGTCACCCCACCTAATGCTCCACCTGCACACTGAGTATTTTCTTATATACGAAGTCATCCCGCCTGCTGCTCCACCTGCACACTGAGTATTTTCTTATATAAAATGTCACCCCGTCATCTTGCCCCTGCACATTTTCCCTATATAAAAAGTCACCCCACCTAATGCTCCACCTGCACACTGAGTATTTTCTTATATAAAAAGTCACCCTCCGCCTGATGCTCCACCTGCGCAATGAGTATTTCCTTATATACAAAGTCATCCCGCCTGATGCTCCACCTGCACATTTTCCTTATATAAAAAGTCACCCCGCCTGATGCTCCACCTGCGCAATGAGTATTTCCTTATATACAAAGTCATCACCCTCCGCCTGATGCTCCACCTGCACATTTTCCTTATATAAAAAGTCACCCCGCCTGATGCTCCACCTGCGCAATGAGTATTTCCTTATATACAAAGTCATCACCCTCCGCCTGATGCTCCACCTGCACATTTTCCTTATATAAAAAGTCATCCCGCCTGCTGCTCCACCTGCACATTTTCCCTATATAAAAAGTCACCCTCCGCCTGATGCTCCACCTGCTCAATGAGTATTTTCTTATATAAAAAGTCATCACCCTCCGCCTGATGCTCCACCTGCACATTTTCCTTATATAAAAAGTCACCCCGCCTGATGCTCCACCTGCGCAATGAGTATTTTCTTATATAAAAAGTCATGCACCAACACCTGATGCTCCACCTGCACACTGAGTATTTCCTTATATAAAAAGTCATGCGCCGCCGCCTGAAACGCCGCCACCTGCTCAATGAGTATTTTCTTATATAAAAGTCATGTACCAACGCCTGATGCGCCACCTGAGTATTTCCTTATATAAAAAGTCATCCCGCCATCTTGACCCGCCTCTTCTTGTGATATAAAAATAACCTCCCCTTGTTATCTCAAGTCCGCTATCTTGTCCCTCCTCTTCTTGTTATCTAAAAATACCTCTAAAAATAACCTCCCCTTGTTAGCTCAAGTCCGCCATCTTGCCCCTGCAGCGCTCCTGCAGAATTTTTGCTATATAAAAGTCATGCTCCTGCAGGTGCTCCTGCAGCGCTCCTGCAGAATAATATCTAAGTCCAACATTCTCTACTACTTATAATACATTTCTTTCCCATCCCCACACATTTTTTTTTTAAATAAAAGGGGCCCCTCCAAGAGTTCAAGCTTCAGGGCCCCCAAAATGTAGATCCGACACTGTGCATCTCGTAAGTAGAGGCTCCAGTTAGAATTGTACATGTGCTTTTTTTGAATTGTTACTGGAATTAATCGAGTTTTTATTTTATTTTTCTTACAGGGAGGTAACACGCGTAAAAACTAAAAATAAGTATTTTTAGAGGCCTCATTCGTGTTAACTTTTTGAATGACTTTCATCTAAAGCAACTGTAATATTTAAATTGTTATTTGTAAAAGTAAGTAAAGAAATAAAACTTTAAACTTGTACATTTCTAATTTTTGTCTTTGAGAACATTTTTTTTTAAATCTTTCAGTTCGAGATTTGCGTTAGTATTGTAGGATGTAGTTATTTTGTATCCGTCAGTGCATTAGATACGTATTCATACTGTCATAGAATGGATTGGGGCAACCCCTTCTTCTTCCTAATCTCTGTTTCACTACGGCAGTAATCGGTACATTTGTGGTACGGATTTTATTGCATGCTTTGCTTTCAATTGTCGCACTTTCTTCCTTTCTTTCTCTGCTCTGTAGAAGATACTTTGTATCTACATTATTTCGCTACTTTTAGTGTATTCTTTCTTGTTTGTTTATCTGACACTCCTGGTGGATAATAAAACTTAACATTTGCAGGAGCAAATGCTGAGAGAACATTATCGACAACGAAGTTGGTTAATCGCAGGCGCGGCCAATATCAGTACACAGATTAACACGTACATCACTCAGAGCAATTTGCGTAATCTCTTATATTGCAATGGTGTGTCTCCGCCAAGGTTTTAAAGAGACGGATTGTGTGTGTGCTCAAGCAACAGATAAGACATTACTTTAGCGAAAGTAATAAACTGTTGCATCTGATACACGTAGTCGTATGAGGTTAACGACATGTTTACGAGTCGGTACACAGTGCAATCGGAAGTTTACAGCCCATTTTCAGAAAAGTAATGGTTGAAATTTTGCACTAGATGAGTAATGCAAAATATTCAAATCAGAGTGGCAGATCATCTGGGCTCCATAACAAAGAATGCGTGGGAAGGCAGAGAACATAACCTGATATTTCAGTTAGTCAAAACTACTGTAAAGAACGCTTGCCAAGGCACAAGACCTTGCCAGAGTGAAGCTTAGAATTCAGAATTCCATTTTATCAGATTGGACACCTTTTATTTCAGTATTTATCAGGACTTACGAAAAGAGCATAGGAAATCGTTATCAATTTAAAAAGGAAAGCCACTGTCTGGAAAGTGAAGAAACACACAAAGTCAGAGACGGAACTTATTAAATTAACGACACCCCAGACGCGTGTAAGATGCGGTGCAAGTCTTTTTTATTCATGTGAACAAAAACGTATGTGAGCCAGGATTGACGCAAGTTGTGATTTTACATTCTATATTTCATTACTAACATGTGAACTAACATGGGCATTTTATTGCCATGTAAATATTAAAATGTAAAAATCGCTACTGGATGTCATAGTTATTTGAGGCTGGCAACTTCAGCGTATATAATGATGATTTCGTGAACCACTACTGCCAAGGGCTGGCTATTACTTTATTGCTAGCTTCGTAAAGAGAACTAAAAGCATAAAGTTGTCCCAGGATCCATATGGAGCATGGAAAAAAAGATGACAGAAATGATGTACATTATAACTATTATACTAACAGTTTCAAGCCAGCGTAAATGTCTTTGTGAAAATATTCATTTTAAAAGTAAAGGAAATTTCAAACTTTTCAAAACAGTGGAGATGTATATGTAAACATAATATATCTGTATTAGTAATCTTTGCATTTAAGTGTAATGTAAAGCTAAAGCTATTCAATTTAAATGTAAAGAATGTTTTATCCATAGGGATTAAATTTAATTCTCATCGAAAATAAATTCTGAGTTAAATGGGATTGTAGAATGGGAAGATATGGACTCATGAAGATGATCTGGAAAACGCAGTTCTCATAAGAGCGTTTCGTTTCTATTCTTTACTATAGTTATTGGTGGTACCAACATAAAGTACTATCTCGGGAATAAGAGGGGAACAATGGCCTAAGCTTTAAGACAAGGTACACCTTTGTAGACTCTCCCTGACATTTCTAGGAAACGAGCTACACCCACTATCTTGACCAGCGACGAGTGTGAGCAGTGTTAAAAGAAACAACCCATCAGAAGGAGCAGAACCGTCATTGGCAGCTAAGTTCAATGTATGATGCCACTTGAACTTCTTGTAACAATTTACCTTCCATCACGACCGTGATGATAATTTTTCTTGATCCATAACTATACAATTATTTTCAAACTGTTAAAACTTAAGTGATTATTAAATTGTGTTATTTGTAATTTTATAAATTTAACTTCGATTTAATCATTTTAAAGTTAGTGCATGTTTGTCTCAGTCAATTTACTATACACACTTTAAACAATTTACAATACGCAGTTTATTGTACTGGACACAAAGCTCCATGATAATAGAATATAGGCCCAATGGCAAATGCCGTAATAGGCAGTCGTCCAGTCCGTTCAGTATCAAACGCTGGTCAATGGCAATCGTACGGTCTTTATTTTCATCGTACACTTAACATCGTCGTAACTATATATGATTCCTGAATAGAATAGACTAGGGATACCTCACCAAAGTATCTTGGTGCCCTAGTGATGGAATGATGCAGGAAAATTACAGTAGACTGCAGGAGCTCAATACACATACGTCAGCTCACATTCAAACACATCTCCTCTAGCAGACAATCACCCACCTCTGCTTTAAATCTTCCCGTCTGCTTCTACACAATATCGTTATGACGTCACTTCCTTTCTTAGTAAATAAGCTCGTATAAAATTATCAGAACAGGCGCCATGTCTAGCTAACTATAATACCTACATTGTCGCTATGAATTTTATTCATAACACTTGTGGACACCACTTTGTGGTAGAAGCGTCATTAACCTTTTTTCTACATATCTGACAAGAGTAATCTTGTGCGAAGGTAGACACATTTGAAGCCCATATTAGATACTCTTGAGTTTTGGCCACTGTTGTGCCACTGCTGTAAAGTAGGGGAGGCAATACCGTCACACATACTTACCGTAATACTTGGACGGCGAATATGCCGCACTATGTCTTCAAAGTCATGAACCTGCTTATCATCTTCAAAGTCATGAACCTGCTTATCATCTTCAAAGTCATGAACCTGCTTATCATCTTCAAAGTCATGAACCTGCTTATCATCATCAGGTGCCTTCTCCACAACGATAGACTTTCTTGTCGATCTCTTGATTCTATCTTCCAACTTAAAGAGTTGCCTTCCTCTTACACGTTTACCTTCAACTTTTCCTTCCATTAAAGTCTTCACAAAGTTTTATATTTATTTATTTTATTTGTTTAACGGTCAAAATATTTTAGCTATGTTTAATCTCTTTCATTAATTCTCTTGTCATTCCTTGATTGTCTTTGGCCTTTTTATTTGCTTTCTTCTCTTTCCATGAGACGCTTTCCCATTTTTCTGTATATCCACTTCTCAGGAGCCTTAATTCTTTCTTCCAACTCTTTGTTCAGTGTCTATGCTCTATGCCTCCACGCCATACATAAATGTAGACTATATATAACACTAGATGGCCCTTAGTTTTTATTTTTGAGTTGCTTTGTTTTATGTTTTTGTCTCACATTTGTAAATGTAACTTTAGGCATGTATATTCCCATCTCTGAAGAACTCTGCATGTCATGTCTTCATAGGTCTTCCATTCATGTTTACCAAAACACGTGAAACTCTTCCACACTTTACTGAGCATCACGCAATCGTATATGTAGCTTGCAGCTTGGTGAATTCAAGCTCACAACATCGATTGTGGCAAAATTACCACAGCACAAGCTTACACAACTTACAACTTAACATACCAATTAAGCTCCCACTGGAGCAGATGATCATTCATACAAGCAAATGAACTCAAAATTACTCCTTGACAATGTGCCCGTGGGAGGGGAATTTTGTGTTGTTATATTACTTTATTGACAAACATTTCCTATTTAATTTTCCAAGTTAAATTTTATTACTAGCTTGTAGCCCGTCAGAGGTATTGGTTACGTGGTTAGTATTATTTATAAACCCAGGTTGGTTCATCTCCTCTTGAGTTGTTGTTAATGAGAGCAATAGTGGTATACAAAGCAGTATGTAGACCAAATATGTAAGTTATCCAAACAAGCAAAGTAGTTGATGAGCAAAGTCTTCAATTCATAAGAAGTATATTTAGGTAATTTGAATTACCAACAAAATGGGGAACTTTCCAACAGCATGTCAATTATTTACAAGTGTCCAACGCCGTAATATGTTCATGAATAATAAACCTCCCTTCTTTAATTTCAGTCCACTGTGGGACACAAACTTCTTCTTTGTTATCTATGTCCTGAGACTTCGTCATTTTCTATGTATAACAAAATATTAAATCTGTATCTTACATTATTCTTCTTGCTGAACTACAAAATCTCTTGAACAATAGTATGGAAGACGAAACTGCGTCTGTTGTTGATAAATCTCTTGAACAATAGTATGGAAGACGATACTGCGTCTGTTGTTGATAAATCTCTTGAACAATAGTATGGAAGACGATACTGCGTCTGAGTTGATAAATCTCTTGAACAATAGTATGGAAGACGAAACTGCGTCTGAGTTGATAAATCTCTTGAACAATAGTATGGAAGACGAAACTGCGTCTGAGTTGATAAATCTCTTGAACAATAGTATGGAAGACGAAACTGCGTCTGTTGTTGATAAATCCAACGTAGGAACCGGGACTTAGGTGGCAGACCGGGGGAGCACCAGGTTGCTACACCACGCAAGGTTAAAACCACGTCCGTATGCAAAGGCTCTTTCCGTATAACTAACATCTAGTTTATAATATTTTATCGAGCTAAGGTAGAGCGGTGTCTAGCTACTTTTTCATTGGTTAACTGAATATTTTGTTATTGAATTTATTGGCTACAGCTTCGCTGTTCTAACTATCAGTCGTGGCTTTTCCCATTTACGTCACTCTTCACTAAGCAACTGCCGCCAAAAGATAGCGGTGGACCGCCCAGTTGAACTAGTTTCAGTTTCCCCTTTATTTTCATCTTTTACTTAGCGTAACTCATGTTGTTGTTAATTACGAAATGTCGTAACTGCTTTATTTATTTTCAATGGTAATTAATAGCTGTTATACTCATTTGATATAATGACTAGTTAGCACGAATGATGCTATAGTAATAGGACATCCGGTCATAACAATAACTAACTATATCTCGAAGTACTGTGCAAAGTCAATTTAATGCAACAATCAGGATACAATTACTGCTTTGCATTTTACCTACGCCGTACTTATATAAATTAAATTCGTCAAGGTACTTCTGTTGATGGATGTGGAAGGTGGGATTCAAGGCAAACATGAATGAGTATACACCAGATTTAATATGTATCTCATTTAATCCCATCTCATTGTAACATCAACGGCAATGAAGAGGCTGATATGTTGGTAAAGGAATGTGGAAATCTACCTCAGCCTAATGCAAGCATAACTTTCGAGGAGGCAAATAATTTTATCAGAATCAGACACAGAAACAAATCAATCACTTACGAAAAACTGCAGTAAAGCGGGAAAAAACTCCAAAATCTCGAATTACAAACTGTGTCGGACATCTTGAACCGGAATTCCCCTAAGTAAGTGATTGACTTGGTACGAGCCATTGGGTTCATGTGAGGAGACTAACCCCATGTTTTGTGCTACATGCAATGTCTGCATGTTGCGTATATACCTGAATGAGGGCATGATTTTGGAATGTTCAGCTAACGACACTGTCAGCCATCTTGTCATGTCAGAAAATTCTGTTCACAAAAAGATTACGTGTACTTTCTTCACATGCTTTACTATAATGGCGTCATCAACAAATGTCTTCACTTCGTATAAAGCATGTAGTCTTGGTTGACAATCCACCTAAGAGAAGGACAACTTCACACAAACCCAGGTAGGAAAGACTCGTTAGTCCAGAAAGATAGCTCTCATAGGAGAGACAACTCTGATGTAAAACAACTGCTGCCTTGTAGGAAGGTCACGGAAAACCGGAGGCTAGGGAAGCAGTCCCGAACAAATGCATGCTGAAGACGGATGCACTGGGCCGCAAGGCGCACAACATAGTGCAACGCAAACCGCCATGAGATGACAGACACAGATATGACTCAACGAGATAGTGCTCGACCCAAGGAGTCCCGCCAGGTGGGAAGATTGCCGGACTCCCTGCCTCGAAGGGGTCCACCCAAGGCTACTGGTGGTCACTTATCTCTGCATCGTACAGCCAGGGCGCAGAATATTAGAGAAAATGAGACTGGACAAAACACCCAGGAAAGAACACTAAATATACTCCAATGGAATGCAGGTGTCCTAAGGAAGAAACTACCGCTCACAAAAAAACTACATGATGAGCAAATTGATATAGCTTGCATACAGGAAACACACCTAAATACAAACCACAGATTTTCTGTAAGAGGATATGAAACCCTCCGGCTTGATAGAGAGGGACACAAGGGAGGAGTACTCATGTTAATCAGAAATTCCTTGCCTAGCAGAGAACTTTCTGTTGCTACAAACGGTCAGGCGGAAATTATAGGAGCTGATATCACGATAGATGATCAGACCGTTAGAGTATACAACCTATATGCCCCCCCAGATAAAGATCTTTCATTAGCCACAATGGAGATTAGGCGCACCAACTGCCTAGTTGTTGGTGATTTCAACAGCCATTCAGAAAGGTGGGGTTACACAAAGGCTGATACCCGTGGCATTGAGGTAGAGGACTGGGAGATTGACTCAAATCTACAACTCATCAATAGAGCAGATGATACACCCAGCTTCTACTCAAGAAGATGGCAATCGACCTCGACACCCGACCTTGCCTTCTCAACAGGAGACATCAACCATAAGATCGAACGCTTTGTGCTCAACCAATTGGCGGGCAGTGACCACAAACCGATCAAATTAACGATCAATATGGAACATACACTCCACCTCCATAAATCATTACCCCGCTGGAACTACAAAAAGGCCAACTGGAACAAGTTCTCAGCACTGACTGATGAATACTGTGGTTCCATAAACACACAAAACAAAAGAATTGGAGAAATAGTTGACGGATTTAACAAAGCAGTTCTGAAAGCTGCCCTGGAATCAATACCAAGAGGGGCGAGGAAAGATTATAAACCGTACTGGACAGAAGAACTCAATGAACTGGAAGAACAGGTAACAGAGGCCAGAGATGTAGCAGAACAGGTCAAAACAGTTGAGGCAAACATCGCCTACAAAGCTATCTCTGCAAAATACAGGAAAATGTTAAACTGTTCAGCCAGAAATAGTTGGATCAAAACAACAGAAAGTCTTAACCTCGATAAAGATGGAAGAAAAATTATGGAGGCTCGCCAAAGTCTTAAATAATGAGGAATGCAAAAATAAGGAAATAGCCCTACAACAAAATGAAAAAATACTCACAAAGAAAGAGGCAGCTAATGTTTTTGCTCAAAAATTCTCACTTGAGAGCCAGATAAATATTCCACTGGACAGAAAACAGGAAATTTCCAAAGAGCAAGAAATTTACCAAAATATACCAACTGTTCCAGAAGAGCATATGACAACAAACCTCACCATGAGAGAGCTAGAGGCAGCCATCGTATCCCTTAAGCAAAGAAAGTCACCTGGAAAAGACAGGGTAACAAATGACATGCTTAAAGAGCTAGGGCCTAAGGCCAAGAAAGTACTCCTCAAGATTATGAACTATAGCTGGAAGCGTGGAATAGTACCACAAGCCTGGAAAGAAGCAATACTAGTTCCAATCCCCAAAAAGGACAAAGACCGAATGGACCCCAACAGCTACAGACCCATCAGCCTTCTAAGCTGCACGGGAAAGCTTATGGAGAGAATGATCAATACCAGATTAAGCTGGCACCTCGAAGAAAAACAAATTTTACTGCACCAACAGGCAGGCTTCAGGCAACATAGGTCTACAGAGGACCAAGTCACCTACATTGCACAGGAAATCGAAGATGCTTTCCAAGAAAGAAAGCACACTTTAGCAGTCTGGGTAGATATGGAGAAAGCATTTGATAAAGTTTGGAAAGATGGGCTAAGAGTTAAAATGCTTAAATATGGAGTCTGTGGAAGAATGTATAACTGGATCAGCAACTATCTAACAAACAGAACAGCTAGAGTGCAGGTGCACGGGCAGTTAAGCAAAAAGACTACAATGGAACATGGAGTTCCACAGGGTGGGGTCCTTTCCCCAACACTCTTCCTCATATATATAAATGATATAACAGAAAACATCCACAAGAATGTCCACAACTCCCTCTACGCTGATGACCTGGCCATGTGGACTTCAGAACAATACATCTCCACAGCAAGAGTGCGCATGCAGGATTCACTGCTAGCCCTTGAAAGTTGGTCCAAAAAGTGGTTGCTCAAAATAAATGAACAAAAAACTACACACACTATTTTTACCTTGTCAAATAAACCACAGCAAGCAAAGCTGCAATTAAATGGACAGGCAGTACGAGGAGATGAAACACCAACATACTTAGGAATCACACTAGACCGCCGAATGACATGGAAATCACAGATTAACAAAATACAGCTAAGGGCAAAACTTCGCATGGCCATCATGAAAAAGTTAGCAGGTACCACATGGGGTGCTGATGAGAATATCCTCAAAAAGCTGTACACAGGCAGAGTCAGACCTGCTATGGAATATGGCATCACAGCTTGGTCGACGGCAGCAAAGTCAAATTTTGACAGAGTAAACAGACTCCAAAACCAAGCAGCACGTATTATAACAGGGGCCCTAAAGTCTACACAAATCAACCATATGGAAAACATCACAGGGCTACAGTCAATGGAGGATAGACGTGACAGCAGAGTCTTAAAACAAGCTGAAAAATTTAAGAGGCTCGAAGGACACCCCATGTACCAAAGAATGAATAGGCTAAGAAGAGGCAGGCTCAAGCGAACTAACTTTGTCGCTCAAGCAAAAGAAAAAATTAACAATAATACCATACTAGCTAGCTCAGTTGCAAAGAAAATCCCAACAAGCTCAACTATCCCACTGTGGAAAATAAGATGCTTTCCTGAGTTAAAATCTGATATTCCAGGCATTGAAGGTAAGGGAACACAGACAGAAACACAAAGAAAGTGTATAGCAACCAAGTATATTGACCAAAGATTTCCAGCGAAGCTTTGGACACATGCATATACTGATGGTTCGGCAACAAATGCAGTTGAAAAATGGGGGTGCCGGCATCCTCATAAAATTAAAGAATAGAATTCACTCTATGGCAATTGCCACTGGAAAATACTGCAACAACTTCTGTGCTGAAGCAGAAGCCCTGAAACAGGCAGCTTAAACTCTTATTGAATGCAAAGCACAGGCAGAAAAACAGATAGTAATCTTTTCAGATGCCCTCTCAATAATATCAGCGCTGAAGAGCCACCAAACTAAAGGATTGAAAGATCTGATAATCTCCCTTGAAAGACTGGCCGAATGCTTCAAGAAGTGCACTATCCAGTGGATACCAGCCCATTGCAACATACCAGGAAATGAAGAGGCAGATAGACTTGCTAAAGAGGAGGTGCCTTACAGCAAAATGATATAGAGACAACTTACGCAACGGCAAAGAGCACTATAAAGGCTACATTCAAGTCCAAATGGGAAAGAGAGCACCCGGGACATTTGAAAAATGACGCATATCATCAACTATCCAGAAAAGAACAGGTCATCATTTTTCGACTGCGCACTGGGCACAACAGATTGAGATACCATCTGTACCACAAATACAAAATTGGTGCAACAGATCTCTGCACCTGCGGTACCAGCCCGATGACAGTCGAACACCTGCTGCAGTACTGCCCAACCTACAGTAATGAACGGGGTAGCATATGGCAAATACCCACTTCTGTCAACGAAAAACTGTTTGGAGATGTCGGGAACCTTGAGTTGACTGCTGCCTTTATTAGAGTCATAAATGTGGAAGTCTGAAGGCGAACGAGGAAGAAGAAGAAGAAGAAGAAACAAATGGGATGTAAAGCATCCAGGTCAAACACAAAATGATACACACTACCAGCTCAACAGAAGTGAACAAGTTGTAATCGCCATCTTCCCAACTTTTCTCGCTCCGCGGAACCACTCATGTTGTGACTCCACAATGGCAACGAACAGATATGAGATACCATCTATTCAACAAGTTAAAGATAGGAACTACCGATCAGTGTAACGGTGGCAATGATAAAATGACTGCTGAACATTTTCTTCGAAGTTGCCCAACGTATAGGGAACAGAAAATGCGGATATGGCCGACACCAGTGCCATTCGTGGAAAAGCTCTACCGAGATTCAAAGAGCGTCAAGCTGATTACTGTTTTCTTTGAAAACATTCAAGTGGACGACGTCTGAGAGTGTACAAAAAAGAAGAAGATATGAGCAATTACATATTATGGAAGGCAAGTGTACCTTGAATGCAATAACAAACTTCTGGTAGCTAAAGATTTTTAGTTTGGTTATATTATTCATTAAAAGATTCATAATACATAAAGCAGCAATATTCTTAAGTCCAAATTGCGTTTGTAACTTGTGTTATTTTTATAGAAAATCCAAAAATTTTTTTTGTAATTTAAACTTTTGAGCAGTTTTTTTAGATTCAACAAATATCTTTTTCTTTCATGTTAAAATTGTAAAACTTAATGTTAACCCATTTAAGATAATTAAAACTTACAGTAAATGTATCTGTTCTGTTCTTGTACGGAGTTTTTTCCCCTTGAACAAAAAATTTTAACCTAGTAAATTCCCTTGATACAAAAATATTAAGCACGATATATATATATATATATATATATATATATATATATATATATATATATATATATATATATATATATATATA
Source organism: Oreohelix idahoensis (assembly GCA_024509875.1). NCBI lineage: Eukaryota > Metazoa > Mollusca > Gastropoda > Stylommatophora > Oreohelicidae > Oreohelix > Oreohelix idahoensis. The sequence continues at coordinate 66,307 of JAMPIV010019450.1, read as the reverse complement.
TATATACACACACACACACACTTTTTGAAGCAGTATAGCCAAATCGAGTGGAACATTCAACAATATCAAAATAGTACAACCACAGACAAAACGAGCTATTGTTACGTTGGTAATGACTCACAAAAAACAAGAAATCAAACCCAACACAAAAATAACAATCTTCAACTCAGATGTAAAGGTAAAAAGGTAAAGCAACCAGTTACACGCCCATTGAGGCATATTGGGAATATGGTATTAGGCCCATATTATCTTGACCGTCGGCAAACTAGGGGTGATGTGGTCGGCATTACGCCGGCCACCTTAACCTTCCCAGAGTTGCTCTGGTACCCATTTGGAGCTGAGTCGACCCAGGAGCCGTTTGTGGCCTAAAAAGTTCCCACCTCATCTGGGGGTCGAACCATAGACCACTGCGCTTGGAAGCCAGTGCACTAACCAATATGCTACCGCGGCTCCCCTCAGATGTAAAGCCAGTCAAATTGTATGCCTCTGAAACACGGTGCCACATATGGAAATAGACGAGCACTAATCATCCACTTTTGCCCCTCCCCATCTAGTTTATATTTTTCGCTACATGAACGAAGGATTCACTAGTGCAATTAACACGTGAGCCATCTGGCAATTAAGCCCTATGTGAAAAAGAGAGCGAAGCGCGGAGCATGGCGTAATAGATTCTTTGATCAGGGGAAGACACGATATTTAGTCTTAGACGGACCTGGATTGTAAAACTTTCAGGGAAAGTAATTAAGTAGCTGATATTCGGCAAGGCGGAGATGATGAAAGTCAAGCCATAGAGGTTGTCGGCTGAAGAGATGGTAAAATTACCTTTGATTCAAGAATCGAACGGCAAATTTGGCGCGGGTCTGGCAGTAGGTGTGACTTTCGCATTAAAGAACGATAGAATGGAATTTATCAATATATACCATGTCTCTCCGATAGCCATAATCAGTTGCTCAGAAATCTATCTGAATTCAGTAGCTCGTTATCTTAAGATTTCTCGTACAGAGTGAAAATTATTAGATTTTCGTGGAGTGTTTCATTTTTTCTAATTGCGGTAATTTATATACTAGCCTGAAGTGATTTAGTGTGTTTAAAGTTTTCATTATATTTCACTGAGATTTTATGTGCTAATTAAATAACGGATAGCTAAATTTTCCACCCGTAAAGTACATTTAATTACTCGCTACTTCCCAGTAAGAGATGTTTTAAATTGACTAGTACACACGTTAAATAACTGTCTACTGACGGCAGATATTATTTACTTCTATCCATTTTATGTAATTTTATAAATGACTAGTGTTCATATCACGCGTTGAAAGAACGAAAGGATAAGCTAGACACGTGTGTTTTAAATCTTATTTATAACGGAGTGGTGAAGAGGTCCTATTTTTACACGTGTTAGATATGATATTGATAATTTGGTTCAATGATTATATTTTCTTTCCTAAAATATAGGCTGATCAAAACTTGAGTACTAGCGGCTTTCTTATGGCCCTATGAACTTATGATCATACGAACTTATAATATTAAAATCATCCAAGGATATGTAATATTGATGAGCTTCTTGCTGTGACCTGTGCGGTCCAATTTTCCTCATTTTCATGAGAGAAACCAGAATAGAAAACATTAAATTATAATATTAACTGGACCAGAACTATTACCAGATTTACTTATATCAATCTCATCAGTCAGCTGTGGCGAAATATATTGTCAGCAACATTTGTGTAACTTAAACCTAGCGTTTCAGCCACTAGAGACTAGACAACCGAGGAACCATCTATATGTTCTATTTATCCTACATCGGCGATTACCACGCATGAACCCTACTTCAACCAACTGAAAGCATAGATAACTTATTGTATCCAGGACAAATTAAAACACCGACTCTAGTGACTCCCGTGAATTCTGTAGTCAGCAACTACGGGAGTCTGGGGCTAGATTTGGCAAAACTAAAATTTGACACATAGTCTTATTACTTATTAGTGCATTTCCTTGGAATGCCTGCAACAACTACTGGGGTAAGAAAATCTGAAAGTGGCCATGGTGTGTATGTGAATTGAATGAACAGAGAAAGAAACATATGTCATTTATTAACATCATATACTTAATTGGTTTCTTCTTTTTTTTTTCTTATCTCAATAATAAAGGGGAGCCGCGCTGGTGTAATGGCTTCGGCGTTGTACTGGCGACCAGGTGTTCATGGTTCAAACCCGGGCGTCGGCGTTTGAAGAAATGTTTACGGCCGGAAATTTGACTGAATAGCCTGAACGGCTCCTGTGATAAACCCTCTGTGGATGGGAAGGAGCGAAGCTCCTGACCGGGTTGGAAGGAAAGTCCTCAGGTTCCCCAGCCTCGCAATGACATGTCATTGGGCCGAAGGGCTGAAAGCCCAAGTGCTGCTGGTTAAGAAAAAAAAAAAAAAAAAAAAAAAAATCTCAATAATCTGAATTAGTCACGGGATAGATTATATTAGGAACTTTTTCTTTTCCCATACTGACTATTTCATAACTTATTGTTACCCTTTGATCTTTTGGGTTAATTAACCTCTGTTGGGATCGTCCATTCTTTTATTTTACCAGAGGGGAGAACCTATTTGATTAATTTTCATTTTGTCTGTAAACCATGATCTCTTGATGCATATGATTTATGTTGTGATTTTCTATTGATAATAAACTTTATTGAACCTTTAGTTATCGTGTCGGTCAACCCCTATCCATTATATGTTATCCATAGTTCGTTTTTCACATTCGTGCGTATTTGACACATAATTGTGTGCGTGTGAGTGCAGTGTAACTTGTATTTTCGTACAAAGAGAGAAAGTGCGTCTGATTTAAATATCGTCGTCCAGATAGGCTGGATTAGCTAAATTATTCTATCCAGAGACTGTCCTTTCTCTTACACGAGCACCCTCGTGATTAAAAAAAAAATGTATCTTACCCCTTACTTTCACATTGTCATCACTATCACCTCTGCTCAGACAGGATTATAAACATCTATTACCTGTCTGATAATTCATCCACGACACACGGAGAACAACAAAAATAACAATCGGAAAGTAACAGAGTATAGAAAAATTAGTGCATGCGCAGATTAGAAGGATTGATACAGTTTGATAAGATAACCAATGTGGAAGTGATGGAATGAGCCAGACAATTCTAACTAGAAGAAGAAATGATGATAAGACGTTGGTGTTGAGTAGCATACACATTGAGGACATCAGCTGATAACATTTTCTTTCTCCGCCCATTTTTTTAATAATCATAATATTTGTCCAAAGTCAATAATGTCTTTAACATCTTACTTTATTTTAGAATTGTGACTACATAATATTAAATGTTGTCTGTTGGATAAGGCACAAATCACACAGAGATGATTAAACTTGATTATCTCCACTTCCATTCTGAATAAACATACATTTTTATTATTTCCCTTTGTTCCGACGATATAAATCGCTTAATAATTCAGTACCAGTATTCTCATATTGATTCCCACATACACTGTATTCTCATGTTGATATATATATATATATATATAATATATATATATATATATATTTATATATATATATTATAAATAATATATATATATATTATATATATATATATATTGATATATATATTATACCTGCTCAAAAAAAAGTTAAAGGCCACTTTCAATTTTTAGGTCATTTCAATCTATGCTGTTTTTTTTTTAAACTGAACACTCAGTCAAAAAAGTTTTGCTGCATTTTGTTGCATGCTTAAACAATGTTTGTTAATCTGACAATAAATCAAATCTGTGTTACGTGTGTGTACCTCCAAGGTCAATCAAATGTACGTGGTGGAAAGGGAAATAATGCATGTTTGAAAATGCTTCCTATGGCAAAGACTGTTGATAACATTGCTGAAATTTGCTTTTCACGTGCTAGTCGTGACTATGGTGAACACATTTCACCCACTTTTCGGAAGGAACGGGCAGTGGGTATGTTTGTAACATTTACCATTTTAGCCATGGCTCAACTAAGACGCTTGACCAATGTTGACAGATGGAGAGCGATGGCATGGCTGCAGGATGATGTAGGGCTGCGAGAAGTTGCTAGGAGATTAGGAGTTGCCCACTCTGTCATACAAACTCTGCGTGATCGTTATAATCCAACCGGCAGTGTCGCAGAGCAACGCAGGTCAGGGCATCCAGGGTCTACCACAAGACGACAAGACACGCTGAGCCATGGCTAAAATGGTAAATGTTACAAACATACCCATTGCCCGTTCTTTCCAAAGAGTGGGTGAAATGTGTTCACCATAGTCACGACTTGCACGTGAAAAGCAAATTTCAGCAATGTTATCAACAGGCTTTGCCATAGGAAGCATTTTCAAACATTCATTATTTCCCTTTCCACCACGTACATTTGATTGACCTTGGAGGTACACACACGTAACACAGATTTGATTTATTGTCAGATTAACAAACATTGTTTAAGCATGCAACAAAATGCAGCAAAACATTTTTGACTGAATGTTCAGTTTGTTAAAAAAACAGCATAGTTGAAATGACCTAAAAATTGAAAGTGGCCTTTAACTTTTTTTGAGCAGTATATATTATATATATATAATTATATTTATATATATATTATATATGATATATATATATATATATAATATATATATATAATATATATATATATATATATATATATATATATATATATGCTGTATTCTGAAGTTGATGCTCGTGTATACTGCATTCTCAGGTTAATGCACGTATATACTGTATTCTCATGTTGATGCGTGAATACTGCAATCTTATATTGATGCACATATATACTAGATTCTCATGTTGATGCACGTATATACTGTATTCTCAGGTTGATGCATGTGTATACATTATTCTCATGTTGATGCACGTGTGGCCGTATACATATTAGCTTGCGATTTATTACTTCATACTTTGTTTAGTTCGTGATTCTCGTATAATTGGTGTCGTATCTCTACACTAAACAACAGGCAGCTTAGTTGTATTAAGGGGGACTTCTTACTCTCAAAAGAACAACGACAACAGTTCATTACAGACAGTTGATGGATGATTTCACGATTTAATGAATGCCTTCATTCTGACAGCAGTATGAGTCAATGCTGACCTGAATTTACATGATCAAAAGGATTGGAAAAAAAAATTAGCACCTTGTGAATTCACCGCACTGTGAAATTCAAGTCGTCAAAGAGACAGCCAGACAAGCCCAGGTAAGGAAAAGGATCAAGATTCCACTTTACGGGACAACGTGTTTGAGCATCTTGTTGACTTATATCCCAGGAAAACTCTTCCTTCATTACCACGTTAAGCCGGAATCCTAGAAACCCGAACACTAAATCATAGCTGGATTCTATTTGCAAAATAATACCCCAGACCAGGAATCCTAGAAACCCGAACACTAAAACATAGTGGGATTCTATTTGCAAAGTAATACCCCAGACTACATATTAATCAAGTTGCATTAACTATTTCTCTGAACCAGAAGTCAGTATGTAATCCAAAAGAAATTTGGGGTAAGTTGTATATTTTATAATTCTATATTTTGCATTTATTACTTACTTACTTAGTCATTCCCCTTCTACCGTGAGGTGTTGAGGTTTTGAAGAGAGCGCTAGAGTATCCTATCGACTGTCTTCCTCTTGGCCTGGTTCCATTCTAGTCCTCGGTCTTTAAAAAACTGTGAATGATGTCTTCCCAGTAGCCTCTGTGTCGTCCTGGGGGGTCTGGATCCCTTTGTTTCCCATGCTTATCGTGGTAGCTGATCATCTCCCATTATGTATACATGGCCAAACCATCTTAATTCGGACTGTTCTACTTGGGTCTGCAGGGGGTGGGATATGTCTCTTCTTATTACTTCAACCACCTTCCTCGGATACCTCATTTCTGAGGTTTGGATCTTGCTTTTGTGCATTGCCCATGTCTCGTATCAATTCGTCAAGACTGGGACATAGGTAGAGCGGTATACAGCCATCTTCGTTTTCTTACCAACCTCTCTCTCTTGCTGAGGAATCCTCGATTTATGGCCTGAAAAGTCTCAAAGCTGCTGCTTTTCGAGTGGCCAACTCTTCTCTGACGCCTCCCTTTCGGTCTATAATAGCTCCAAGGTATTTAAAGTGGTCGACCTGCTCCAGGACCTGTTCTCCCCGCTTAATCTGATGTACTCTTTCTTCTCGTGATATCACCATGGATTTTGTTTTAGAGCTGCTTATGACCATCCCTCTCTTCTCCAGCTCTTCATTCCAGACTTGCATGTTGCATTGTAGATGTGCCTCTGATTTAGCAATCAGGGCAACATCAACAGCAAATGCCAGCTCTGAAATACAGACCTGTCTTATCTTCCAGTACTCCACTGAATACTTTCTTGTTCTCTCCTAACATGCCTTGATGACATCGTCCATTGAGGAATATGAAAGATAAGGTGACAGGATATCACCTTGTCTTACACCAGTGGTGGTCCTGAACTCTTCTGACTTATGGTTTGCTGTCCTCAATAATTTCTGCAAGACTTGTAGAAGCTCTGTATAGCATGAATCAGAGGTGCTGGAATATTCTTCCTTGCCAAACAGTCCCAAAGTTTGCTCCAGGGGACCCTGTCACCCGCCTTTTACAGATCTCTGAAACAAAGAAGAATCTCACTCTTATACTCAAGGGCCTTTTCACTCAGCTGTATCAGTGTGAAGATTAGGTCTTGAGTACTTCGGTTTGCTCGGAATCCGCACTGGACCTCTTCCAGTTGTGCATCAGCTAGGCGTCGGAGTCTCTGCTCTTGGATTCTAGAGAAGATTTTACCAGGGACACTGAGAGAGGATATGCCTTTATGGTTTCCACATTGTCGATTGTCACTCTTTTTGAAAATCGATGTTATGATGGCAATCTCCCAATCCTTTGTGTGATAAAGTCAATCCGTTTAACACCTCGCTCACATTCTCCGATCCAAGAATCTAGTAACAAAAAATTACACCCTATAAACCCCACTATTATATGCTTCGGTGAAAATTAGCCAAGGACTCTGTTGTGAGGCAAAGTCTATAACGCTAAGAAATGACCTGGACACAATATTTGAAATTTTTCTACTATTATCGTTTTTAAAGGGATCTTACCACCTGCAAAACGCATTCAACCCCATGCTCCTAATATTTAATTGAAGGTGCACGTAGCTTATTCTATAAATAACTACATGCAATTGAAAATTATGTCCCAAGGCCATCCTCCTATTTAAACCGGTAACGATTTGCAAGCGTTCATGTCCCACCCCAACCCACAACTTTTTTGTTACCCTTCCCAATTTCTATGAACGAACGCAGGGCATTAGTAATTTTCCCTTGGCAATTGACCCAAAATTGTCACCTCGTTTCGCAAGAGGGGAGGATAGGTGGATGGGAAATGAAACTAAAACCAAATTCTGTACGGGGCGGAGGGGGGGAAAAGCTTAGATAATGTGTGTTGCTTTCTAAATAAAGAGAGTAAATAAAAGGGATGTTCTGGATGATAGCGCTAATATTATTTAATATCTTACCATAACAATTTCCCTTATATTACATCATCTTGCCTCAGAAAATCTATTTGGTTAGGATGAAAAAATAAATAATTACAATAAAATTACATAGATGAAAACGATGAAGAATAGTTAGATGAAAACTAGATAGGATGATAGAGGCCAAAGGGCAGTTTAATAATCAATTTTAACTTTTAAAATCGGTCCATAAATGGCTGAGATATGACAAAAAAAATGAGACTAGCAAACGCACTTATTAACATTCAATGTTTGGGGTTTTCAAAAGAGTCAAATTTTGGACGCGTTGTTTTTTTGGCTAGTGGGAGTGATAACATGTAACGCATTCTAGGCTAGAACGCCATTTGAAAATTATAACCGCAGTGCCAAGATGAGAACAGAAGGGGAGCTTTTCTGAATAAGTTTTTACCTTCTGGACGACAGCAGTCTGAATTTTGTGCCATCATTCTGCTATTCATCTGGTTCATTGTGTGAATGATTCATTATTTGCGGTAAAAGAAATGACTTTATTAATTTTATATGTATGTACAGGCAACAAGGATGTGAGCCATAAATTTGTGTTGTACGACATTGCCATTGGAAAAGAATTACGACATCCTAGCAAGCACATGCCTAAGCAGACTTGGGGGGAGGGGGGCATGAATTTACATTGTGTTTGCATATTAATATTACAAATCATACAATTGTAAGTCTAGAAACTACTGGCAGTCTTCTGCAGGCCACAGTGTTCCAGTAACCCTTGGAAAAAAACAAATAGGATGTCATACTAAAAGAAGTAAAACCAATCACTGAGAAAGAGAAAAATGAAAAGTGTTGTACCCCAGCTGATGATATGGAAGATAACAACGGTTTAAAGTGACAGGGGCGTTGAAGCCATGTGGGAAGGAGAAGGTACCCCCTGAGTGTGAAGAAGTTACATGAAATTAGGGACTGAAGCTATTGGTTAGCACATGCAACTGATCACAAAGAATGCTTAATGATGTTTAGTTGTTAGTTGTGGAGATATATAAAAAGTGTACTTAAGGAGGAATTGTTCCTCTTGTTGCAGGGTTGCATCACCTATTACCACGTGAGACATAACCTGAAGCTGCAAAATACGAGGCAACTTGCCGGTTGCTTTTACTTTGAAGTCAAACTGTAGTAGCCGCCTCCAGAAGACACTGCTGTGAAAGAGTGTGCAGTATTTCCAGCAAGCCATCCACTTTTAACTGAAAAATAAGATAAGCCCAAATCTTGAGGGCTTATGACATCTCTTTATATTTTATTCTCCACACTTTCAATAAACTTTCTTGTGACGTGATGAGAAGACCAGTCCCTCACACTAGTGACATCTCTTAAGACATTATTACTACAGCAGGGGTTACAATTATAAAAACATTTTAGTAATGACATTTATGGACAAGATGTAATTCATATTTATTTAAAGTTGTATATAAACACATTTCCTTTTGAGTTGAACATTCCTGTTTCCAAAAAAATTAAGGATCAGGAAAATAAAAATTGTAAAGTAATTTTATAACTTTAACCACTGTCTTACTTAAGTTCATTATATTGAGATAGAACCTAAAATATTACCCAGAGTGAGATCTGAGAGTGGTAGTGGTTAGGTACCCTGAGAATACATCATCATCATCAACTATTAGACTCAGGGACTTATATGACTTGACCTCACTCTGTTGACTCTTACTTTTTAACATCAATAACCTCTAAAACCACCACACTTTTGTATGGTCTTGTTGCACCACGCTGCCTGTAGGACCCTTGAGAGTAATAGTTCGTCTGATGCTCCCATGTATTTAACCATTTCTGGTGTTATACCATCATGCCCTGCTGCTTTGCCCATCTTGATTTTCTCCAGTGCTGTGTTCAGTTCTTCCATTGTTATGTCATCTTCACCATCATTGGTGTCTTCTTCTGTGCTAGTGGTTATCATTTCTGATGCTTCATTGTGCTCACCATTCAGGAGTTCTGAGAAATATTCTTTCCATCTTTCCATTACTTCCTTTCTGGCAGTAAGCATTTTACCTGGTGGTACGGGTAATTTTAAGAATATTTATTATTACTTCAGGAACCGTCCTCCCAACGTCCTGTGGTAAGAGTGCATTAGACTTCAGGCTTGACACTCCTTATTACAGTGGCCTGCTGAATACCCCCCAGGGTTCTCCTTGTATATTCCATTTGAGGAATTATAATATATATTTAATTATGGCCAGTCACACACAAGCTCCCTGGCCCGCACCTCAGGTACTCAGTAACAAGACCTAACTTCTTGGCACAGTTCATATATTTATTAACACAGTACTCCACATTGAGTATGGTATGACATCGTAGCTTTTACTAGCACATGTCTCTACTGTCCTTGATTCTGATACTCTCAGTTTTAATGGAACAGTCAATTTACGTGCCCAAGAATTCCATACACACTGCTAAGACTAATCTGACATTATACTGTTAATGAAAGCATAAGGCAGTGATGGTAATCGATCTTGCAGGTGCAATATAAGAATGCCCAAAGGCAATTAACACATTCTAGAATCAGGTCCTACTGGACACATTCCATGCATACTGGTCAAACGACACAAGCAGACTGCCGGTTAGAGACCCTAGCTTGTCCCAAATCGAAACTCACGTCTGCTGTCAATTCAGAGCAGGAGTCAAGACGTCACTTCCTGCAACCACGGGATACCGTGTGTAAACAATATATATCAGGAAGTGATCGAATACCAAAACATGATATGATATTTACTCATATCATTTACTCTCCTCACACCCCCCCCCCCCCCCCCCCCCTCCCCCCCTACCCCCCCCCCCCCCCACCCCCCACCACCCCCCCCCCCTCCCCCCCCCCCCTGGATTAAAATAATGAAAAGGAACTTTTCATTATTTTCATAGTACAATCTTAGAAGGTCACTGGAGAAACCATATGACAATATCCAAATACTCAAATGTCATCATTATGATAGCACCTAGAGGCGTGCTCCATAATCGACAATTTAACACACAAGGTGTGGTATTTAGTAATAACATAACTAAACCCATTATCGTTAGCAGACGCTCTTTTGATACAAATGTGAGGTAACTACATTAATTAGAAGGCAGTGAAGAAAAGTCAACTGTCAGTCATGGCACTCACACAGCATACCATGTCAACAAACGCCCTAAGTCCTGTCGGTATGTAAGTCTACCTATCTATCAAATGAAATGCGTAATAAGCAATCAAAGACAGAATAGAACATATGACGCAGACAAGTTAAAATATAAGTGGTGACTGTTACAATATGTCAAAATAATTATTAATATTTGTATGTATGCAATGTCATATGGTGAATGACAATGTTAATGAGATGTCATATGAAGATATATTACTTAATATCTACACATATGAAGGATATAGGTTATACTAAGAGTCAGCACCAATGTAATTCAATTCACATAGTGATACCTTAATGAACCAATGTAATATCACTAGGGTTATTAAAACTGGTCATGTTAGACCATACACAGTTCTTCCTGTAGAAGTATTTAAAAGAATTAAAGTTTCAGTAAGTCACTAGTTCGCACATCATTGTTATTGATTTCCCGTTAAGTATATATGCCGGAAAGAAATAGTTCATTGAAGAAAATCCATTTTCCATCTATGTCGGTTGTCGATGTTTGTCTTTCATGCAATAGCATATACAGCACAGATACTATTGTTCATTCTGTACTTGAAAATTTCATAAGTATATGTTGAAATATAATTTCTTTGTTATGTCCTTTTTTGAACTTTGTAGTCAGTAATTTTAGTTACTTCCCTTTTTAATCAACGTTTGAGACAGTTAATTGGTGCAAAACATTTTGGAAATTGCAGCAAAGTATCTGAATTGTACCGACTTGGATCGTCATACTGCCAAAAGTCATTGTACAACGTGTATGAAGTAGCGAAGTATTGTTCTTGAGCCATTGCATTAGACATCATATGACGAACGCTTGAATATATATCTTGATTTAGGATGGACAGTAATTCATCATCATCATGTTTGTCAGAACTAGACACATGAGAATACTTGTGCTGTCAGAGCGAACTCTCTACTGGTACTATGGGTTTAAGGCACTCAAACACTAGACTCTTAGCTCGCTGTCTCAAAGGTACAACCATAGCACACAATAGCTGACATAAATAACATGATAACACCTATAACAGGTAATGACCCTTTTAATGAATATCACACACAGAGGAGCCGCACCCGGCTGACGATACACATGAACATGCATTGCACAATGCACTGAAATAACTGCCACATACTTGCCACACACTATAGCTCAACAAGATCCAAATAATACACGCAGAGATAATCTACTCAGCAACCGCCATGACAATCACTCACATAGGCGGAACACACTACTGACAAAACGCAATACATCATAGCAATCATGAAATACAATCCAGGAGGATATCAAACTAGCAACAAATCACTACCCCTGATCTCATGAAAATAACGGCAAGAAATAATGAACAATAGTGGCATCTATATAACTTTCCCCAGCAAAACTGCTGACAACGGCCATCAACGACTTCTCAGTCGAGCGGACATCTCTAGGCTTTTCCTTTCCGCCAAACCGTTTCTTCCGGTTTTCCTTCTAGCCAAAAACCGGCTGGACAGGTATCCAAAGATGAATACCAGGGTTGTCACACTACAGTGTAACCACTATAAAATTTAGTGAACAATTATGCTGTGACATCCACCCCCGCCTTAAGAAAGAAAACGCAGTTTTCTTCCATCGGAGGAGTACGCCCAATCCCCTCTGGGTAAGAGCGACTGAAATGGCAATATAGCACCTCCACATGCAGATAAGGAATGCCAGAGTTGCTCAACCTCATTGACATACATGCCTTCTCACTCACCCCATTCGATACAAGAAAACATGTACAAATCCATACCAGGTATTGACAGTCGTAAAAAATAACAACGACTGACTAATCCTGGAGTAACTTACACCTAATGCATGTTACGCAAAATTTTGTATAAATAATTGTCACCAAGCAGCAATACGACATCGTATAAATAATCATCTCTCCTAATCTAGTTGTCAATATACGATGATGATTTATATACATATGGCGTACCACTTCATAAATATTACCTTTATGGCAGTATATACAATACATTGTATAACAAAATACATCACCATAGTCATATAAATATCGAACTGGGGGCGTGGGTCAGAGCAACTCAGGTTCGGTTCATATTAACCGAACATCTTACTGAACGCGACCCTAAATCTAACCCCAGCTATTGCTGAACTATTAGCAAATGATTCTTAAGCAAGGACATATGTTTCAGCCTAACTGCCTTCCGCGCACCCCAACTATTGGTAAAAGTCACCCGTGCCATCTTTGTATTGTCACGCAATGGCACTACTTCCACAAATCTAACCTGCGCGACTTCGTCGAATACTCTCCTAAGAGTGCGCCAACTAGTATTCTGGGGAACGTTACGCACCCAAACTGTGCGATTATTAGCGTTCGGACATTCGTATACGTCCCTACTGCTTCTACTCCTGTCGTTTGGTACTTGTTGCGACTCGCGTCTACAATGTACCTTGTGGTTCTCTCCGTTGGGAGTTTGATGATGCTGAGCATCTGCATCAGCTACACCCATGGCACTATGCACCCCGCGTACATTACCGACGGTTAAATCGGCAATCGGATCCTCCAGGACCAACGCATAGACTCTACCCGTAATGAACGGTGTGTCCACTCTAATGCACGCCTGGGGGTAAGTCTCAACTTTGCCCCCGAACGTGGTGCATTTTACCGTTTTGTCTGTCAGACAGGAGTCGTCGATGCACGATCGACACACCCCAATTGTTGTGCACCCGGTGTCTCTCAACACCCGGACTGGTCTATTCTCCACCTTTCCTTCGTGGAGGATCACCTTGCCAGTCTCATGCACTGCCGATAGACATGGTGCCGCATGCCCACATTGTAGCACTAATCTCTCGTTCGCATTGAACAGAGGGCGGCACCCCGCAGAGTCCTCGCTGTTCATTGTGTCCAACACAACCGCGGAATTTGCGTGTTCAATCGGGGTAGTGCAGCTATCAGCACTATGACCCCTGCCACCGCAATTGGTACACACGCGCTCTTTCTTTTTCTCCTCGCGTGTGCTTTTGCTGGAGCCCTTCGAGGACGAAGACCCCGCATCAGAGTCAGAAGAACGACTCTCTGAGGAAGCACTCCTCTGCTTATGATGTTTGGTTTTGTACCAAAATCTGTCTTCGTCCCGAGAGTATTCGAAGCGTACCTGCTTATGAGTTTGGTACTCCTTCCTGTCACTATAACTATTATGTTGTCCCCTCGGACGACTGTTTCTATGGGAACGAAAATTCCCATAGCTACCTCTCCGGGACTGGTAGGGATTAGAGGGCCTCTCATATCTCTGTTCTTGATCCCTGTCTGTCTGATTTCGCCCAGGATGGCGCTGCACTTTGCCAACACTGGCAACTACGTCTTCTGTCAGACCCGACTTCTGAATGGATTTGCCCGGATGGGCCAGGACATAATGGTGATCCAGTTGGGCCATGGACTCAATGTTCTTTGATTGGCGTTCCTGGAAAAACGCCACCAACTCACTGGAACATGAGGACAACACTTTGTCTCGTAGCACCAAATCCAACAAGCCATTATAATCCTTAGCAATTCCCTCCATTTCGATCCATCTATTCAATAGAAGTTTGATCTTCGAGATAAAATCCTCGAAGTCCTGGTCTGAACTAGGCATCGCGTTTTTAAAACGCGTCCGGTATCCGTCAGCAGTCAGACGGAACCTCCGGAGCAATCTCTCCTTCACTTTATCATAATCGGCCCTTTCCTCCACAGGGAGGCTATAAAAAGTCTCCATCGCGGGCCCCATTAGCAGTGTCGATAAAAGAGATGGCCACTGGTCCCTATCAGCCTTATAGGCCACACATTCGGCCTCAAATCTTTCCAAGAAGAAATCTAAACTGTCTATTTTCTCATTAAAATTTGGTAGCCGCAGCCTAAAAGGACGATGAGCCCCACCAGAAGTTGAGTTCTGACCACTCGCACCCACTTCTAACTTCTTTAATTGTATCTCCTTCTCCATCATTTTCTCTTCCAGAGCTATTCTCATTCTCTCCTTCTCCAACTGTAACTCTCTATCTTCCTTCATCTTCCTTTCTTGCAACTCCTTATCTTCTTTCATCTTCCTTTCTTGCAACTCCTTATCTTCTTTCATCTTCCTTTCTTGCAATTCGAATTCTCTGTGTTTCCACTCACTTTCTTCTTTCATCTTCTTTTCTTGCAACTCCTTATCTTCTTTCATCTTCTTTTCTTGCAATTCGAATTCTCTTCTTTTTAGCTCTAACTCTTCAGCTCGAGCATCTCTTAGAGCATTTTGTTTATCAGTTCTCTCCCTCTCTTCCTTTTCTTTCCTTTCCTTCTCCTCCTTTGCTTCCTTCTCTTTCAAAGTTCTTTGATTTTCAACTGAGTTGAATTCTGCCTTGGCAAATTCCACCAATTCTTTTCCTGTGTACCCGGCTTGCGTGCCAATCCGCATGCAAGTGTCTATATCCATGATGTACACCAGTAGTTCTTTCTATTAACTTTAGTATAAATCTTTATAATATAATTACTCAACTGTATATATTGCACTTAAGTCAGCCAATAAATTTCTGCTTACAATATTATTCAGTAATAATATGGTAAATACTGATATCTCTTCATCAAATTACACACACATATATATATATATGCATGAAAGTAAATACCACCTCGTAGTTTATTATGTAAATATGATTCACGTTTACGTTATAGTCTCACTAAAGACTCACTTAGCCTTTTGGCTATGTTCTCACCACTTGTGAAACTCAGGTCTTTCTGGCCCTTTATTCTCTACTATATCCTTACTCAAACTTACAGTAGTCTATAGTTGTACTTAGACACCGATATAACAACTTATAATAATCAATAGTTGTATAACAACAACTTTATGATGCTTTATGGTGCTATGACACCACTATATCAACTTAGTCACCACTTAGACTTTACTTCACAGTCTTTACTGGCACCCACAATGGTGCTATATTAAATAACACTTCACTTATTACTAAACTCTGTAATCTCTGCTAAGCAAGCATTACCTATGGCAAATGAACACAAATGTAACCTACACAAATGAAAGCCACAAACACATCACACCAAGAAAACAAAATTCCAGTCACGAGGAAATAGATGATAGAATACAAAGAGAAGAGATAGCTTAATATCTACACTGCGTGACTGAGAACGAACGAAAACAAGGGATACCTGTAAACGTATTTACAAGATAGTAAGATAGGACAAGATAACACACCACTTAAACAGAACACAAGAAATACAGAATGTACACGACAATATAAATACACACTTCACAACTACCGCTAACACCAACAGGGCTCCGGAATGTAAAGTAGGGCAGTCGCAGGAAATTCGTCTGCCAGACTCCACCACAGAACAAACACGCCACAACCTAATAGAATTGGTCTAATTCAATCTTTCCTATAAAAGGCCAAACTGGATTACACTCACACACCAATACACTATAACACTAAAGACACTACGAAAACCACACTCAACAATGAGGAGCTAGAAGCTAACTATTGCCCTAAGCACTGTATTCACCTCATAGAAAATAAATTAAGTACCTAAACAGTAGAATATTACTATAATGTATCAAAATATATAATCCAGATAATTCCAAACTATAAGGAACACAGAGCAAGAGCAAATTTAACTAACAATCAATCTAAATACACACCAATTCACACTTACGCAATAAAGAAATGTTAAACATGAGGAAAGAAAACAATAACAAACCGAGAAGCAAATACAAAAACAGCACTACACTATTTACCATGTGAAAGTAACTAATAGATATAATCAGTAAAGAAGACAGAATATATCATCAAATTATCAGAGAAAGAAGAAAATATTAATATAACATATAATACATAAACATACAAACAATAACTTATCTGAAGCTCCAACGGCGCTTGAGCAAGCAGAATCCTCAGCCCTGACGATGATAATGATCACAGAACGAACGAAACTTCACACTAGGACACGTAAAATCCAAACGAATATAAGTCCAGGAATCACTTCACTGTCAAATCTGAGTGTTACGGTATGATATTATTTCACGCACAGACCTTAGTATCCTTCAGGGTGCTTCCACAGCACTGTCGATATTTTCAATGTAAATGTCTACTTCTTTAAAGTTCAGCTACACAGCTTATAACACAGTGTCAGGTAAGGCCGCAAGGCACCGAGCACAACACATTCGTCCGTGGTTGCGCAGCACTTGATTGTCAAGCACGTCTGTGTTGACAGGCAATGTCACTGGCGTTGTCTTAGGAAGGTCACGTCAGAGCAATTCACTGGCGTCGGCTCAGGAAGGTCACGTCAGAGCTTATTTACCCATGGCTGGGTACCCCAGTAAAGGAAAGGTCACAGCAAGAGTCCAGCTGAACAGCTCCTTCATGTAGCGGGACCACGATGACTCGCCTATAGTCTAACCACCCTAACCATACTCGTATGCCTATATGAACTTAAAAGTTCACAAAGGTCCTCCACAACAACTCATAACCCTTCTACGGTAACACTCAAAGCTACAGTGACTCAAGCAGGATAGCGCAACAACCGAAGTCGTCTCCCCGCCCCGTTGAACACGTAACTTTGCTCCGCGGGGAGCCCCGAATGTTACCAAGAAATCGTGAGGACTACCTTGCTATCTATCTATTTAAAGCCTGACTTCACTGCACCTCTATTCCAAACACTTTACACAATATTTCAGCAATCCTTGCCAAACTAACCAGCTTTACATACTATATGACCCACTAACACCACCTGTCACTCCGTTGCTCCAGCTGGATCAATGTTGCCAACCACCAAACAAACTCAGAGATACGTCAAACTGCCCCGTCTTACGCACATTGTAACAAAATCTTAATACTTTAATAATTGTATACAACCCTGCAACAATACCATAACAGACAACTTGAAACTTAACAACGTTTTATTTCACCGTGTATGGACTGAAATATACTGACAAAATAGCCATTACCGCTGTGATGCCGAAAAGTAGGTCAGAGCCCGTAAATGAGGTCAGGTCACAGGCCGTAAACAAGACACAAACAGATCGACACGCTAGCCTACACTGGACACTGAAACGTAAACAACTCACTCTCGTGAATTGACGGCACATATGAAGGCGCCAATACAGTGGCGTAACCAGCCTTCTAACACTCTGTGTGTACCAAAATTTAATGGCAATAATAATAGCGGGTCAGAACGTCACCTTGCTGGGAAATAACGCTATAACATACAGGCCTCCATGGCCAAGAAAATAGTCAGCAATAAATATGAGCCAATTAATAGAAAATCCCTGGCCCCATGGCCTCTAACTTACCGGACAAGAGCGACCCAGATGTCAGAACTAGACACATGAGAATACTTGTGCTGTCAGAGCGAACTCTCTACTGGTACTATGGGTTTAAGGCACTCCCACACTAGACTCTTAGCTCGCTGTCTCAAAGGTACAACCATAGCACACAATAGCTGACATAAATAACATGATAATGACCCTTTTAATGAATATCACACACAGAGGAGCCGCACCCGGCTGACGATACACATGAACATGCATTGCACAATGCACTGAAATAACTGCCACATACTTGCCACACACTATAGCTCAACAAGATCCAAATAATACACGCAGAGATAATCTACTCAGCAACCGCCATGACAATCACTCACATAGGCGGAACACACTACTGACAAAACGCAATACATCATAGCAATCATGAAATACAATCCAGGAGGATATCAAACTAGCAACAAATCACTACCCCTGATCTCATGAAAATAACGGCAAGAAGTAATGAACAATAGTGGCATCTATATAACTTTCCCCAGCAAAACTGCTGACAACGGCCATCAACGACTTCTCAGTCGAGCGGACATCTCTAGCCTCTCCCTTTCCGCCAAACCGTTTCTTCCGGTTTTCCTTCTAGCCAAAAACCGGCTGGACAGGTATCCAAAGATGAATACCAGGGTTGTCACACTACAGTGTAACCACTATAAAATTTAGTGAACAATTATGCTGTGACAATGTTGCTTGGCATAGTGTCTCTAGTTTTTCAACTGGTTTAAGTGCATGACGAAGCAATGTGGCTGTAATATCTGAAGTATGCACTATATGAGTTAAAAGAAGGCATGTGCCTTAGTTCATGATGCTACCTTTTTGCGAAATAATTCCTGACTTGTCACAAAGGAATTAGTGTTATTATTGAGCATCAAAGTTGGATTGAAGCAGCATTTGCGGAGACAACTGGCGATAGCGGATGCTTAACGCATCTGGATAGAACATCGGCCATCACGTTCACCTTTCCTGCGATGGGTTTAATCTGGTAATTATAAGCTCTCTCTCAATGACCGGGTAACGCTGCTCCGTCGGCGTTAGCTTCCTGCTAACATAAAGTGTTGGATGTAAACAGCCCTTCCATTCTTGCAACAGCGAACCTCCAATGGACGTTTTTGAAGCGTCGACTCTAAGAATAAAATGTTTAGAAGGGTCAGGCAATCTCAATATAGGCAACTTGGAAAACAGACATTTTAATCTATTTAAAGCCACATGACCCTCTCGGCTAAAAACAAACCTATTTGGTGACTCTTTCTTCACCAGTGATGACAACACGGACGTATACTCTGCAAAATTAGTGATAAACTTACGATAAAAATTGAGTAGACCCTAAAGACTGCAAACCTGTAAAAAGGATAATTAGTATAGGAAACATCTGAACTTGTTCCTAGAAGATAGCTGAAATAAATTGAAATAATGTCAAGAACGTATCAACATTTGTGTGACAGTGACTAATGCATTAATTGCACATCAAGACAATAGTCCTGAAAGTAAGCACCGTTGTCACGATGGATAACCCTGCGTGCATCCCTATTGGAGTAAAAAAAAATAAGTGCTTCCATATTATTGAAGCTGACACTTGGCAAAAGACGTACAAACTTTACGTCGGCTGTGAATTGAAAAAATTCACCCAGTGCCTGCCATGAAGTGCCTGGTGGTAGATTTCTCACCAAAACTGTGCGTGAGTATGCACCTGTGGTCCCATGAGAATCATGGACATTATTCCTCTTTCTGGATGTAACATCCTCATTGTAGGGTGCATCATGCTGGCTGAACCGAGCATGATACTTCTGTCTTTTTTTTATTGTAGATTCAAGACATGTCTGAGCAGACAGCCTAATCGGCATGTTGAAGCATTTTTTTTCAGATGCACTGGCAATAATTCGATTAGGTATATTTTTCTTATCTTTATCCTCAATATTCAATGTAACTTTCTGAGTCTTATCAGTATACCTTGTATGACCCCTGACCATATGATCCCAATTCTTAAGAGGAAATGTAATGTGAGCATGCCTCCATGACTCACTATCAGAACAGGCAGTATTATTCTGACCAGAGATACTGGTATCAGAGTGATGTCGAGGGAAGTTGTACCTGGCTCGACATGATCTCTTCACTCTATCAGGCCGTGGTAACCTATTTATACCACACTTAGTAGCGCTGGCTTGGGAGCCGCGCTGGTGTAATGGCTTCGGCGTTGTACTGGCGACCAGGTGTTCATGGTTCAAACCCGGGCGTCAGCGTTTGAAGGAATGTTTACGACCGGAAATTTGACTGAATAACCTGAACGGCTCCTGTGATAAACCCTCTGTGGATGGGAAGGAGCGAAGCTCCTGACCGGGTTGGAAGGAAAGTCCTCAGGTTCCCCAGCCTCGCAATGACATGTCATTGGGCCGAAGGGCTGAAAGCCCAAGTGCCGCTGGTTTAAAAAAAAAAAAAAAAAAAAAAAAAAAAGTAGCGCTGGCCTGTTGTACCAGATGTTTTTCATGTTTCATGGTTGACAATATATCTTTGTTTAACACAATATCTATCAACCCCTCAACCCTTTTTCTTGACTTAGCAATTTCCAAGTCTTTTAGTGAAATTTCATCATTTAGCCTCTTATTCATCCCTTCAAGGTTGCCATTTTTTTACACCTCTCCTCCAAAAGTAATCTCTCAAAATATGCCCCCTCCTGTAATCCGTCTATGTCCTTTGTATGCTCTTGTTCTACCTCTATATCAGTTTGAGCATAGGGTAATTTTTCTTTTTCAAGAGCCATCTCTTCTGCTCTTCTTTCCTTAGCTAATTGTACTTCTTCTTGATCTCTTACCTCCATTGTCATATCAACTTTCAATCTTAAAAGAGATACCTCATATGTCAGTTCTTGAATCTGAGTCACCTGTGCATGACAATTCACCCTTAAAGTGGCATTAATCTTATCAAGTTCACTATTGACATTTTCTTGTCTATCAAGTAAATTTTTTAATGAGTTCACCTCATCTTCTAGCTCCTTTTTCTGGCGAGTATTAAGATTATACAGTTTCAAATTATCTGATTTCAGGACCGCCACCTGTTGCTCAGATTCTATCCTTAATTGCTTCAGCTCATTAGTAAGAGCCCTTTCTTTACAACAATGTTTGTCCTTTTTGTTATTCTCAAGAACATAGTTGTCGAGAAAGGCATGTCGTAAGTTTTTCAATACATGATCATGTTTTACATGAATATATCGCCCCAAAAACATACGGAGGTCCATACGCAGTAAATCTGCTATTTCCTTAGCAATCTTCACATGAGGAGTAGAATGGAAATTAACATTCGCCAAATCCTCTAAATTTGATGCCGCCTGACCTAAGAATCGGTCTATTACAGATTCCTCCAGATCTGGGCCCTGCAATCCATCATCCTCACACTCCTGGATAAAATCGTCCAGCGTAGTCATAATTTCCAATTATTGTGCTTATCAATATGTACACAATATTTCAACTTTTATATATATGAATACGTCAGCTATATATTCAATACTTCATCCACCAATCTCAGATCAATTTATAATTGCAATAGTAGATGTATTCAGATAAACAATATGGAGTAATGAAAAAAAAATAGAACTACAACAAGTAAGAACAGCAAGACAGGGTTCGAGCAACTAAAGGAAATACAAATGGAAAACAAAGGAATAACTATAAAATATATATGAATTAATTTAAACTAATGCTCTAGTACAAATAGACAAGACAAGACGCATATCACAACAATTATGACATCTATGAAATAAATGATAGTCAGATGAGACTAGACAATATTACAAACAATAATGCAACGAACTAAATAAAATATAACAATGACAGTACTTATGAGAACAAACAATAGGTAAACATGACTACACAGCTAACAAAAATGGATCTGTTAAATTCAAGAGAGGCAAACTTTTATACAACCAGCAGAATATGCTGGGTCCTCTATCTGAATCACACAGATACTGCCCTACAGAACGCTTGATTTGCTCATTCGACCTAGCTTTCGCGGTATTGAATAATCACAAATCAAGTCCCTCCATCCTGCCCGCTAGTTACAAACCCAAAAACACGTAATGAAAACACATATGGTGAAGTCAGATATCAGGCAAACAGATTGTATTCACAGCCAAGCTGTATGTAACAATAAACAGACTTATCTGTTGCCAAGAAAACAATCCCTCTTGAGACTTCGCCAAGCAAGGGATGTAGTGATGATAGTAGCCTAGTCTTTGGTTAGGCTTAGAATTGCTTCATGCTGACATCGAAGGACATCGATCTGGTCCATGATTTTTGATAGAATACTTGATTCTTGGATGAAGATAGTCAGTTCCTATGACTTCTGTGTAACAATGGGTCACTTTTATAACTTAGTGACAACTTGAGGCACATTCATGTTGATGGAAATCCCTTCCATTCATAAAAATGTTTGGCAGACGATGCGTGCCGCCATTTTGAAAAAATAGGCCTCGACTCGTTAGGCGTTCTTCGGCTTGTAAGGCATCCAATGGCTTGGCCCCCAGAAACTGGTACGGGTAATTTTAAGAATATTTATTATTACTTCAGGAACCGTCCTCCCGACGTCCTGTGGTAAGAGTGCATTAGACTTCAGGCTTGACACTCCTTATTACAGTGGCCTGCTGAATACCCCCCAGGGTTCTCCTTGTATATTCCATTTGAGGAATTATAATATATATTTAATTATTGCCAGTCACACACAAGCTCCCTGGCCCGCACCTCAGGTACTCAGTATCAAGACCTAACTTCTTGGCACAGTTCATATATTTATTAACACAGTACTCCACATTGAGTATGGTATGACATCGTAGCTTTTACTAGCACATGTCTCTACTGTCCTTGATTCTGATACTCTCAGTTTTAATGGAACAGTCAACTTACGTGCCCAAGAATTCCATACACACTGCTAAGACTAATCTGACATTATACTGTTAATGAAAGCATAAGGCAGTGATGGTAATCGATCTTGCAGGTGCAATATAAGAATGCCCAAAGGCAATTAACACATTCTAGAATCAGGTCCTACTGGACACATTCCATGCATACTGGTCAAACGACACAAGCAGACTGCCGGTTAGAGACGCTAGCTTGTCCCAAATCGAAACTCACGTCTGCTGTCAATTCAGAGCAGGAGTCAAGACGTCACTTCCTGCAACCACGGGATACCGTGTGTAAACAATATATATCAGGAAGTGATCGAATACCAAAACATGATATGATATTTACTCATATCACCTGGCTTGTCCTATATAAATTTGAGAGGGCATTGTTTTCCTTTCTCGTGTTCTTTAGGGTGTTATAGAACAATTTCTGGTTTTCTTGCGCATCTTTTTCTAGCTTTTCTCCAAATTCTTCCCAGGACTTCTGTTTTGCTGTGACACCTTGTTCTTTGCTTCTGTTCTAAGTGTCACATATTCTCTATATTTCTCCATGTGTCCTGTCGTGTTTTTAGCTCCTAACTATTATTTCCAAGCCATTTTCGTCTCTCTTATTTTCTCTTTGACTTCCTCTGTCCACCAAGGTGTCCTCTTTCTCTTGTTCTCAAGTCGGACTTCACCACATGCTTCTGCAGCAGCTGTCTTTGTGATGTCCTTGAATTTAAGACAGAGGGTTTCCAAGTCATCAGGTTGTTCTTCTGTGTTTCTCACCGCTGTAGCAATAAGCCCCTGATATCTGGTTTTAATTTTTGGCTCTCTCAACTTGTAGGTATTAATGCTCATTTCTCCCCCGTTCGTTTACTTAGTTTCTTGCGTTACTGTATTCTCTTCCTAGACTGAGCAACTATGTCAGTTGTTCTTTTGATTGTAAGCAGGTATTGATCACTTCCAATCTCTGGCCCCCTCCAGACTCTAGCATCCCGGACATATTTGAATGAGCTCCTCCTTACAATGGCATAGTCGATGACATAAAATGTGATTTATATTTCGACCTCATTTCTGAAGATGACGCTTTGCACAAGTTAGAAACCAGTAGAAACACCTTCCCAAGCCATGATAGTGTAAATTATCATCACATAAAACTGCTGGACGACATAGGAATAATGAATGTGTTGAGGGATTTCAATATCAGCTGAGTTACCGGAAGATTGGCTATACAGTTACATAAGGCTACTTCCTAAGTCTGGTAAAGATCTCATACTGCCCAGCAGCTAACGAAATATCACACTGCAGAATGTATATGGCACTTTACTTACAAAGATAGTTTCTATACAAGTAATGAACCACCTCGACAATCACAACTCCTCATCCTGATACCCTGGGTAGTTATAGACCCATAAGAGCATCACGGGGTAAGGCTGGATCATTTGTTGACGATGTATACGATATATTCCAGGGTAAACAAGAAACGGTTGCTACAGCGCTTGACCAAGTTGATGCTTATAATATCTTTATTTTGGGCATAACCGAAACATTGCTCAGTTGAATATAAATGTGTTTCATAAAAAACTAAGCTGATTTCAGAGCATTATTTTGCACTATTAGCGACTATTGGCATGTAATGGCACTTTTTGAAACTTTTCTGTAATTTTAGGGCGTTATTTGTTGCTGGTAAATTTTCCTATATAAAGTCAAATTTTGGATTTTTGCCTGGTGACGTTACTTCCTTGGAGAAGTCAACAGTTCCTTTAGTGGATCAGATAGATCTGTTGAAGATGATGGTGAACGACAGCGTGAATGGAGACGTGGGAAAAGCTGTGCAAAAGAAAAGTTGTGAAAATAAATGTGGGATATAAAAAGCTGTGCTTAATGTCAGACGTGCTTAATGTCAGACGTGCTATATGGAAAAACGTCTCTCTGGTCAATGTTTAGGAGACTTAGAACCAGCGGACCTTGCTTTTGTTTCAAGTTTGCTCCTGTGACGTCAGTAATAGTAGAAATGAACTTTTCAGTGTCAACAGCTTTATTGGCAGACAAAAGACAGTCATTCTCTTTTTAAAATTTTAAACCAGATCACATGGTCTATTATATTTAAGAATGTGCCCTAATATAACCAACAACCTAATTATCTATGTTGAACGGTAAGCATCTCGCCAAAACTAGGCATAATTTTACTTCATATTCTTTTTTTATTGGAAAATATGCACATGATTTTTGTTGTGTGTTGTAATTCTGAACTCACTAAAAACCTTCAGTTTGCCATAGAAATAGTAAAACTATTCACTTATAATTATATGTCTTTTGTGCGTGTGTGTGTGTGTTTTTTTTTTTAATAATGAATTATTTTGTTAATAAAAATAAAAATTTTCAGTTTGTCATAAACAATGTGAACATTTAAATTGTATTTTTAAGGTGTCATTGTGCGTAATTGTGTCTTATACTGCATGCTGTTTGTTAATAAAATTTACCTTCAGGTTGGCACACAATCTGTAAAAAAATGAAGTATTATTTTCCACATTGTTCCTTGTTTTGTTTTATTGGTGTTTTTATTTTTTTGTAACATGAAGGTTTCAGTTTGACACAATAACATGAAGGTTTCAGTTTTACACAGTAACATGAAGGTTTCAGTTTGACACAGTAACATGAAGGTTTCAGTTTAACACAGTAATATGAATGTTTCAGTTTAACACAGTAACATTGTCCTAAATTTATTTGAGAGAATTCTTAGAAAATAGTGGTCCCGTTTAGACGGAAGAATGATGGTGAATGCGTAGTGAAAGAAAGGGTTAGAAAGTAAATAGTTGATTCACATAGTGCTGGGGAGAGTAAGGACAGACTCTATAGGACAATCGTTTTCTCTTACTCTACTCCTTAAACTCTCCTTAACAAACAATTATTTGCCAGTTTCCAAACACACATGCGCTCACACCAATTTGGTGCTTCAAACACACGGACGTACGTGAATACAAACTACGAATATAACAAGTATGGGGTAAATTTGGGCTTGGCCTTCCGACTCAATACTTGAAGTTTTACCAGTTTATTTATCATAAAATCAGATCACAACATTTATCAAATTACAGGAATAATAGATAGTTACAGCAAAATACGAATAACAAAAAAAGGGGGGGGGGGGGGGTTAAAGAATGGTGTCAACTATGCCCTTCCCGCTTGAATTAGACAAAGAAAAAACAACCCCAGTCCAAAGACACGTGTTTTATCAGAATAGATAATGTAACCCAACCCGTAAATTAAATTTACTTCAAAAAAAAGAGGTGTTACAATACTAGGTCTGGTGGTGGAAAAAATCCGATCGTTCTCAAACGTGTTTCCCTTTACTAAGCAGATATAAGACAGGGGAAATAACAGAGTTTAAGAAATCCCGCTTAAAGGACAATGCAAGACATACAGTAAAAGGTATTTATCAGGTAAAGCAAATTAACAAGGTTTGCAAAATAAATCCCATTCATTCATGCACGCTCGTGATGGCCAACACTCAGTCTCTCACACACACTTACCGATCGTGGAATCTGGCACTTCATAGAAAATACACAACAGCAGCTTAAACACTTGACATAATAAACAAATGTCTTTCCTTCGTTTTCTAGCCCAGATTAGCGGGTTTTGTGTTGCACAGATTTTCCCGAGAATCGCTAGAAGACGAAGCCTCAGTGTTCTGTTAATTTTATATCAAAAGGTTCCTATAGGATGGCAAAGTCACAGATACGGGGAAGTGATAAGTGTGGTCTCAGGTATTTTTCACCGCTGGTGGCAGACAATATTCTCTAGCGTGAAGACGAAAAAAAGTCAGTGTTCTTAAATGTTATTTCTTATTTCCACAGTAGAACAGTAAAATTATATATATCGTTTCTGGCAATGTTCTGCTCCAGTTTTATCTTTAACAGACAATGTTTATTTTAAAAGTTCTTGGGGGTGCTTTGTTTCTGGAAAAATTCAGTTAGCTGGATCCCAACAGAGGATCGCCACAAGAGTTAATTTAAAATGTTTATGTAATGACTGAAGGTAGAACCGAGTCTGGACTCTCTATATAATTTATTCTTTGCTGGGAACGCAAAGGTTGTATGATCATTCTATAGGAAAAGATAGAAAAACATGACAACATAATTTCAATATTAATTATATACTAGCGCGTGATAAATTTACAGTCAAAACTATTTTAAGCACTCGCGTCTTTAATTATATAAATTCAAGAAAAACTCCCCGCGAGTCTAATAGTTAAAACACACACATCTATATATATACAGAACTAAACTGTATTAAATAGTAAAAAATCCCTTAACGGCTTCCAAAATTAATTTAAGCATCTAGTTGTATTGGGAATTAACTTATAGCTATATCATTTAGTTTACAACTGGAACTCTGAAATGGGTTTATTTAATAAGTTTAAATTAACACAGAAATCCAGTGAACCAAAATGAAAGCACCAGACCACTGATCACTTTAACAAATATATTATACCGTCTGCACAGAACAGAATAGCACTCCAATAAAGCCGACAATTCGGATGAAATCTAGCAGGATTCAACTATACGCTAGTGTATTTTAAAATCTCCGACAAACGAATGATAAAATGCATTTCTTCAGAGTCTCTATATATAGTAAGTGGAACGTAAGTTTAGGGGGACATGTTAGAGTCTAACACCTTTCTTGAACTCAGGGGAAAATCGAGATTCTAGCTGCCCGTTCCTCGTCCGATTACTCACTTCCTGACCGGCTCGTTTCTCCCGTTCATCTTAGTCTTCGAGCGCTTCAGCGCTCTCCTCTGGTTCACACGGAGATGCGAAATGCCGCTGAGACGCTGCTTCTGTGGACCATCACTGCTTTGATCGTAGCCACTTCTCTCGTTGACTTTGGCAACGCCCCACTGGGCAGGCGTACTGACAAAGGTAATGAAAATAACTGCATATAATTGCTCCAGAGATATCCGTGGGCGTGATTTAACCTCTCCTTAAATCAATGCGATTCTCTGAATGCATGGAAGATAGCAGTCCACATATTAAGTAGCAAACGTGTTGACAATCTGCGTGGAAAGGTTGCATGCTAATGAGTCCACGTTTCTGTTGTGCATTGCTAATGAGCCCAGGTGGTGAGAATTCCCCGTTGACGAAAAGTTCCAACAATACTGATGTTATACAACGGACGTATCATCCTCTAACAATTCAGGGGTACTGATGTTATGAGAGGGTTCTTACCATCATCTAACAATTCAGTGACAGCTGAGTTGACCGTTACACTCGTCCCCACTTTTGAGACATGGAAACTCGTTTTCATGTTTCATTTATGACAATGAAGCTGCCCGATCGGTAGCTTTTGGATGATTGTTATTTTCGATTTATTCCTCTTCCTCCGTAGTCCAGTTTCCACTCAAGAAGTCTGCCCCGACATTCTGTTTTCCCGGAATGTATTCCACCTTGAAGGAGTAAACGATATAAAGGAGGGCTTAAAGCATGATCCTTGCATTAAATTCTTTATTGGCACCAAGAAAAGCTAATGGAGCGTGGTCTGTTTGCACCGTGAAAGATGTCTCATAGAGAAACTCGTGATGGCGTCTAATGCCATCAATCAGAGCGAGACATTCTCTTTCAACCACGCTGTAGTTCCGTTCAGCTTTATTTAATTTCTGACTGCCGTACGCAACTGGGAATAGCATATTCGGGTCACTGTCCTCGGCTTGCAGCAGTGTTGACCCGATGCCCTGACCTGACGCGTCGACCCGCTGTACGAAAGGTTTCTTAAGGTCAGGTAACCTCAGAATGGGGTATGCAGACAACTGTCTTTTTAAAGTGCTGTACGCGTGTTCGCACTTTTGATCCCAAATGACCTTATCAGGACAACCTTTCTTTGTGAGGTCAGTCAGAGGAGCTGTCAGTCCGTTGAAGTTCTGGATGTATTTCTAATAATATGTACATAGTGATAGGAAGGAACGAACGTCTTTCTTCGTTCGGGGCCTTTTGTCTGCAACTATTTTCTCCACGTTCTTCTTAACAGGCCACATGGAGCCGTGAGAAACAGTATGCCCCAGGAAGTCTAGCTTTTCAAACCCAATGAGACATTTGCTAGGTCTGGCTGTGAAACCAGTTTCCTGTAGTCTCCTGAGGAGCATAGCAACCGTAGCAATATGTTCGTCGTAGGTTTCCGATGCAATTAAGATGTCGTCCATGAAATTATGGATCAGGGGACTTTGCAAAGGTTCTAGGAGCTCCCTCATCATCCTAGTGAATACTCCTGGTGCGTTATGTAATCCGAACGGCATCACATTAAATGTGTAATGTCCTTCACTAGTGCTGAAAGCTAAGAAAGGTTTAATTTCCTCCTTGACTAGTATTTGATAATAACCTTTACTGAGGTCAATCTTGGAAAAAAATTCTTGCTTTGCTAAGCTTGGTGAACAACTCAGAAACAGTTTGGAGAGGTTCGGGCTGGAATTCCGTTACAGCGTTTAGCAGCCGGTAATCTATACACAGCCTAACTTCCTTATTGGGCTTCTGCAACAGCACTACACTCGAACTGTAAGGAGATGTCGACTCACTGATAATTCCTGCCTGACGCAGCTTGTCTATTTCTCCGCGAAGTGCATCAGCTTTTGCGTACGGAATGGGGTAAACTCTGGTTCGAACAGGGGTCTCGTTTGTTAATTTCATATCAAATTCGATGAGATTTGTTCGACCAGGTACATCCGTTAAGACTTCACTGTACTGCTTCAGTAGCGCCCTGGTTTCTGTTTGTTGTTCTTGTGAGAGATTGTCGCCGAACTTGACATCTTTAAAGGATTCTGTGGGTTGCAATGGGTACTCCATACAACCATCATCATCTTCCTCGTCTTCCGTTGCTATGGCGACAGCCAGGAGATGCTCGGAGGATGGCACTGGTCTTTCCAAATATTTCTTTAGCAGATTTATGTGAAAGACCTTCTCCTTTCCCTTTAATGGAGATCTTGTAATTGGTGCTTGAGATCTTTTTAAGGACGGTAAACGGCCCTTGCCATCCGATGCAAGGTTTATTGCTTCCGGTTGGAAGTAGCAACAAAACTTTCTCCCCTGGTTGGAGTTCTCTCTCTTTTGCAGCTTTGTCGTATCTTTTAGCATGTTTAGCGCGGGCTTTCTTAATGTTGGTTGTAGCTAGATCCCATCCTAGCTTTAGCCTTTCCTGGAGCTCAGATACATATTTGCTTGCAGAGACGACTGTCTCGTCAGCCTTTTGGTCTGTCAGGGACCGAAGTAAGGCTTTTAGTGGCCCCTTAATAGGTCTGCCAAATAAAAGTGTAGCTGGCGCAAATCCCGTAGACGCTTGGGGAACCTCTCTGCTAGCGAATAAGGCAGCAGATATATATAGGTCCCAGTCTTCCGGTTTCTCCTGACCCAGCTTACGTAACATTATGATGAGGCTGCCGTTAAAACGTTCCACGAGCCCATTTCCGGCCAGATGGTAGGGACTTGTGTGGATATGTTTGGCCCTCAAGATCTTAAAGATCTCCTCCGTTAACAGGCTACGGAATTGGGATCCATTATCTGTCAAAACTTGTTGAGGGAATCCCACGCGTTTAAATATTTGCACGAGGGCTTCTGCGACACGCTTGGAATCCGTGCATGTTAGCGGTATAGCGTCGGCCCACATTGTGCAAGTGTCGAATAAGGTCAGGATGAACCTGTTCCTTCTTTTGGTCATTTCCAGGGGTCCAATGATGTCGACAGCAACCCGTTCAAATGGAGTCCCTACTATTGGCATGTGCTCCATGGGTACTGGGGGTGTCAAGTGCTTGGGGTGGAGCTGGTTATTCCTTGTATAAGGGTCGTCCGTTCTACGATACAATACGCCATCCTTCGAAAAGATGTCTCCGTGTGTCTGGGGTCCATAGCCATGGGCAGTTTTCTAAAGCAGGGCTCCAGAGTAGGGTCCTTTTGTTGCGCCACCTTCAGTTCGTTCGGCAACAAATTTGGCGCAGGCTCCCTCTCCTTCTTAGTTTGCCCTCTTGTGGTTACCGCTGCCACAATCGGCTCCTTTGGTCTCCCAACAAACATGTATCTACATCCCAGGATAACTGGGTAGATAGAATCATCCATTATGGCCGCTTTAATAACACCTCTGACAGAATCAGAGTGTATTTCTACCAGTGCGATAGGAAGCGTTCTGGGTGCATCACTCTTGAAAAGTCCACATACGAGGTCTGGTCAAAAAGTATCCGACCTTATTTTTTTTCGGGGAAAAAAAATGATATACAGGAGGTTTCTCTGGTGGATACAGCGGAGAAGACCTTCCTGCGCAGCCATGAATTTTTTCCCTCCCAAAGACAGTGTCAGTCGTCTGCAATTAGTGTACGCGCGAGCTGTGATAGTAACAAGCCGTCGGATTTTTATTTGTCACGAAATGACGGAACGTTTTGAACAGCGGTATTGCATTACATTTTGCCAAAAGCTCGGTGATACCCAAGTAGAAACAATTCGAAAGATTCAACAAGCTTTTGGCAATGAAGCCAAGAGCATTACACAAATTAAGGCGTGATACAACCGTTTCAAAGATGGCCGCACATCGGTGCATAGCGAGCCACGTTTCGGTAGACCATCAACAAGCCGAAACGACGTGGTCATTCACGAAGTGCGGACTTTGGTCATGCAGAACCGCCGTATCACCATCCGAGAACTTACACACGAGGTGGGGATAAGCCACGGTTCAGTACAATCCATATTGACGGAGGATTTGAACTTGCGGAGAGTGCTCTAAATTCGGACCTGTGGACAACGGGAACTTGGCAGTTGCATCACGACAATGCACCCGCACATTCTTCGCATCTGATTCAAACTTTCTTGGCCAAACACACGACTCCTTTGATTAGTCAGGCTCCATACTCTCCTGACATGGCTTTTTGCGATTTCTGGCTGTTCCCCAAGCTGAAGATACCGTTGAAAGGGACCCGATTTGAGTCACGAAGACATTATGATAAATTCGACGGCCGATCAATACTCCATTCCCAAAGAGGCCTACGTTAAAGTCTTCCAAGCATGGCGGAACCGCTGGGAGAAGTGTGTGCAGTCCCAAGAAGATTACTTTGAAGGGGATTAGGGTTTCAGACTTCCAGGTGAGTGATTGTATGTTTCCTGGCCAAAGGTCGGATACTTTTTGACCAGACCTCGTAGTTTGACGGTTTCCTCTTTCTCCTGACCGGGTTTGACTAGGTGCCTGGCGACGATACAATCAAAACGTAATCCAGTGTCAAAGAGACACGTAGTTGAGGTACCATTCAAAATTACAGTTCCTCGCGTTGAGGGTCTGTCCCCCTCAGGTTGAGAATCACTGACATTGACTCTTCCTTGCGAGGCTGTATACAAGCATCCGATGCGGTTTGGCCCGGTGTGCTTGCCCTGATCAGACGTTCCTGTTGTAGGGGTCTTCCATTTTCCTTGACTTTGGTGGCCGCGCTGCCACGTAGGCTTGATGGGTTGATCAGAGTTGTTATTCGGGGGATATCGGGTTTTGTAGAATTTCGATTTTTTCTGGGGAGGTCTCTGGTTATTAGTTTCTCGTTGGTTATAATGCTGAGAGGAGTTGGAAGAATAGGATGACTGCTCTAGATTTTGTTTTCGAGATGGCTCATCTGTGGGTTTGCGTTTGTGCTGGGAAGTTCGGTCATTGCATTGGTATAGTGTTCCGCCTTATTGAGGATGTCCTCAAGCCTGACTGCGCCCTGTTCAGCCAAAAATCTACGGGTTTCGTTTGACAAAGTTGACTTGATCTGTTCCACAATAACAAGTTCAAGAAGTCCCTCATATGTAAGAGGTAATTCAGATAATTCAATGCACTTTGTCAAATAGAACGTGAGACGTGAAGAGAACTGGGGAAATGTTTCCGTGCTCTCTTTTCGGCTGTTTCTGAGCATCTGCAGAAATTTTCGGGCGGTCATCTCAAACCGCTCTAGCAAGGCCTTCTTTAGCATGTCGTAATCATGTTGGTTGGGTCCCAGCTTTGTGTACACGTCATACGCATTACCTTTTAATGACGTTGAGAGTTTAAGTGACCAACGAGACCTCTCTAACCCATACAGATTTGCGAGCCTCTCGAATTTTTCTAGGAAGGAGTCAATTTTCTCATTGGGGCTGGGAAAAGACTCTAAAATAAAAGACATCGCAGTTAATTGGGCAGATTGAGTTAAAGGTTCACTCATCATTCTCAATAGGCCACACTGGCCATCACTGTAGAAGTATTATGGCGGTGACCGTTGTTGAATGTTATCAAACTGTTCAATGTTTATTATGATTATACGCCACATAGGCTAATTATAAATAGGTCGAGTTGCGTAGTAAGGCCACGCCCACACAGCGCTATTTATGGATATGTGTTACTACTGCTATTCTGTCACTGTGTGAAAATGTTTGAGGTGAGTGGGATGGATGGTACAATCACTCGCCACAGCAAAGTACGGTCAAGCATAGACCAACGAATCAGACTGGTGTTCATTTCCTACTTACAAACATAGTTTATTCACAGTAACATCAATCAGGAACGGTACATTACACAGGTACAATAGCACACAAAAATCCATTGAATAAATACACTATCAATATGGCCTCGTCAAGAAAGACTGCTCACATCGCAGTACTAGTAAATTCATCAATACATTATAAGTATGGCCTCATCAAGAAAGACTGCTCACATCGCAGTACTAGTAAATTCATCAATACACTGGCCTCATCATATTTTCTTCATAGAAAGACTGCTCACATCGCAGTACTAGTAAATCCCTCAATACACTATAAGTATGGCCTCATCAAGAAAAACTGCTCACATCGCAGTACTAGTAAATTCATCAATACACTGGCCTCATCATATCTTCTTCATAGAGCTCAATTACAGAATAATAGTGCACTCCTCATCGAACGTGCACAATAGCAAAAATCCCTCAAAGACTGCCTTCACCACAGTTATAAATATGGCCTTATAAAGTCTATAAATCTCAGACTCTTAACAAAATCACTCAAAGACTGCATCCACCGCAGTTATAAATCTGGCCTTATAAAGTACATTCTATCTGCAGATAATCCAACACGTGAATCAATATTCAATAACGGCCTGTAAAAAAATATCACTGGTACACACACAGCGAAGCATGCCGCTCAACATCTTCCTAGTACTCTCAAAAAGGGTTGCGTACACTGCAGCTTACAACAATAGGGCCTGCACAAATTCCGGCCTCATAATCTCATTAATAAATCCACTTGTACACACTGCGAAAAAAAACATCGCTAAACATCTTCACCGAACACTGGTCGGGAACACACACTTAGAGAAACCCCAAGAGCTGACCAGCTCGGTCAAGAACCCACAGCAGACTCCACGGGATCGCACATCAGTCCCCCTCAAACCTATCACGAGAATCCGCTGTTCAACACAGTTCAGTCAAAATTACATCTGCGTGCTAGCCGCGAGCTAATCACACACAGCTCAAAACAGTACAGAGTAAATACATCTCAACACTTGAGATGATCAGCGTTCACACGCTTTCTGACATACTGTCTCACGAAACTAGCCGAAGATATTTTTTTAACAAATCAACGACTAATGAGCAGACTAGCGCCATAACCCAAAAATTCAATCTGTCCAACAAGCATTTTAAGATTTATTTCCCCTACATAAGATCTGTTCTTAACAAATAGTAAGAAGGAACCAGAAGGGGAAAAACTCAAAGCCGCTACGAGAAAAAACACAAAGTATAAATTTACTTGTGTTACCTCCTACCTTGTGATGTGCTAACTTATCGCTGCTATTATCTGTCAATTAAAACTCTTAATGCAGGCGACTATGCCACGTTAAATGGTAAGTCAAACACTAGAAAAAAATCTACTTTTACTAGCAGTAGAGAAAAATTTATAAAAAACAATTTAAAGGAAAATTTTTTTTTCCCTAAATTTTGATTCTCCGACAACAAAACTCCGCCCCTGAAGTCAGTTATGAGATGAGACGTTGTTAACTTGACTTTAAAAAAATCAGAACAAGGCGTCTTTAGCTTAGCTCAACTCGCTAACTTCAAAAACCTTTGTGACTGTTAAACAATCACGCGATCCCAGCAAATCTTATTAAAAAGTATTTCAATTATCTCTGCCAGACAATAATGAAAATAACAAATATTTTTTTTTCCTTAACATTCTACTGCTGTGGAAAGAAACAAATCCTGCAATTTATGTTGTGTGGTCGGCCCAAATACTAAAGGCGTTGTCTAGGGGGTGTAATTATTTTTATTATACCCTACTTCCCAAAGACAAATCACTCTCACACTCTATCTAGACCGACCCAGACTTAAGATCAGACTCAGAATGGGCTACCCGTCAAGTAGTACTAATTCTAGATCAGACTCAAAAATCCCGGGGAGCGCCTCATTTTATTGTCGTAAATTTATTTGAGAGAATTCTTAGAAAATAGTGGCCCCGTTTAGAGGGAAGAATGATGGTGAATGCGGAGTGAAAGAAAGGGTTAGAAAGTAAATAGTTGATTCACAGAGTGCTGAGGAGAGTAAGGACAGACTCAATACGACAATCGTTTTCTCTCACTCTACTCCTTAAACTCTCCTGGACAAACAATTATTTGCCAGTTTCCAAACACACATGCGCCCACACCAATTTGGTGCTTCAAACACACGGACGTACGTGAATACAAACTACGAATGTAACATGTATGGGGTAAGTTTGGGCTTGGGCCTTCTAACACAATACTAGATGTTTTACGTGTTTATTTATCATAAAATCAGATCACAACATTTATCAAATTACAAGAACAATCAATAGTTACAGCAAAATACGAATAACAAGAAGGGGGGGGGGGGGGGGGGAAAAATGGTATCAACTATGCCCTTCCCGCTTGAATTAGACAAAGATAAAACATCCCCAGTCCAAAGACAGGTGCTTTATCAGAATAGATAATGTAACCCAACCCGTAAATAAAATTTACTTAAAAAAAGAGGTGTTACAATACTAGCTCTGATGGTGGAAAAAATCCGATCGTTCTCAAACGTGTTTCCCTTTACTAAGCAGATATAAGGGATGGGAAATAACAGAGTTTAAGAAATCCCGCTTAAAGTACAATACAAGACATACAGTAAAAGGTATTTATCAGGTAAAGCAAATTAACAAGGTTTGCAAAATAAATCCCATTCATTCATGCACGCTCGTGATGGCCAACACTCAGTCTCTCACACACAACTCACTACGATCTCGTGGAATCTGGCACTTCATAGAAAATAACAAACAAGCAGCTTAAAACAACTTGACATAATAAACAAATGTCTTTCTTCCTTCGTTTTCTAGCCCAGATTAGCGGGTTTTGTGTTGAGAGATTTTCCCGAGAATCGCTAGAAGATGAAGCCTCAGCGATTCTGTTGGTTTTATATCAAAAGGTTCCTACAGGATGGACCACAGTCACAGATACGGGGGTTGTGTGAATAGTGTGTCTCAGGTATTATTCACCGCTGGTGGTAGACAATATTCTCTAGCGTGATGACGAAAAACTGTCAGTGTTCTAGAAAAAATGTTATTTCTTATTTCCAAAGTTAGTACCAGTAAAATTATATATATCGTTTCTGGCAATGTTTGCTCCCAGTTTTAATAGTTTTATATCTTTAACCCACATGTTAATTTAAAAGTAAAAATTGGTGGTGCTTTTTCTTTCTGAAAAAATTCAGTTAGCTGTGGATCCCAACAGAGGATCCGCACAAGAGTTAATTTAAAATGTTTATGTAATGGACTGTTAGGTCCCGATCCGAGTGGGACTCTCTTTTTCCCTAATTTATTTCTTTGCTGGGAAGCGCAAAGATTGTATGATCATTTCTATCGGAAAATATAGAAAAAACATGACAACATGCCAATTTCAAACTTGAATTATATACTGCGGCGTGATTAAATTTACAGTTCAAAATCCTATTTTAAAGGATCGCGTCTTTTAATTTTTATATTCAAGGAGGAAAAACTCCCTCGAGTCTAATAGTTAAAAAAACACACCATTATTTATTATATATCTATATATTTTTTATATATAATATCTATCTATTATTATATATATATATATATATATATTTATATATCATCTTATATCTATTCTAGAATATCCTAAATGGTATCTTAAATAGTTAAATTAATCTCTTTTTTTTTTTAGGCCATTCCAAATTTATTAATACAAATTAATAGCAATCTAGTTGTCATTGGGAATTAAACTTATAGCTATATCATTTAGTTTACGAATGGAATCTTGAAATGGGTTTATTTACTAATAAGTTTAATTAATTTCACATCAATCAGTGAACTCTTAAATGAATTATGCACTTAGACCGTCTGATCACTTTAACAAATATATTATACCGTTGCAGCAAGATAACAGAATAGCACTCAATATAGCGACAATTCGTCATGTGATGAAATCTAGGCTTAGGATTAAAATATAAGTAGTGTATTTTACCGAAAATCTTCGGCAAACGCAATGATAAAATGCCTATTTCTTCTGGGTAATCTATTTATATAGTAAGAGGATGTAAGTTTATCGGGGGACATGTTAGATCTAACATTTGTATTAATTATTATTATCAAATCGAGGATTATCTAGCGGCCGTATCTCGTCCAATTACTACTTCCTGACGGATCGTTTCTCCCGTTTTTTTTAGTCTTCGAGCGCTTACAGCTATTATATAACTGGTTAATACACGGAGATGGCGAAAAATGCCGCTGAGATCGCTGTTCTGTGGACATCCGAATGCAATCTTGATCGTAGCCACTTCTCTCGTTGATTTGGCAACGCTCCTTTCACTGGGCAGGCGTATATGGACTTTTTTAGTATGATCAATATGAATATCTATTGCTAGAGATATTGTGGGGTATGCTATTAAATTCTTAAATTCAATGCGATTCTTGATGACAGAAGATAGCAGTTACATATTAAATCGTAGCAAACGTTTGTTGACAATTCTTGTGGAAAGGTTTGCATGGTATGAGGTACGTTTTGTTGTGCATTGCTAATGAGTCCAGGTGGTGGAGAATTCCCCAATGACTTTTAAAAGTACCAACAATACTGATGTTTATACAAGGTCATACGTATCATCCTGTAACAATTAAGGTGTACTGGATGTTATCTTAGGGGTTTCTTACCTTCTATCTAACTATTCAGGGGACAGGCTGAGTTGTCCGTCAATACCATGAAGGTTTCTATAGCTAGGGACACAAGTAAACATAATTAGTTTCAGTTTGACACAGCATTATGAACGTTTTATGTTTTGACACGAGTAACGTTGTGAAGGTTTCCGTTTTTTTTTGTTTTTAGTAAACATGTTAGGTTTCAGTTTGGACAATATTATACAAGAAGGTTTTTCAGTTTGGACACAGTCACATGAAGGATTCAGTTACTCTTGAAAAACTTAGTAACATGAAGGCTTTCAGTTTGGGACACAGTAAACTATGGAAGGTTTAAAATTGGACGTCTCAGTAAACTATTAAGGTTTCCAAGTTTGACACTTCAGTATCATGATTAGTTTATCAGTTTGACACAGTATACATGGAAGGTTTCTAGTGTGATACACAGTAAACATGATGTCTTTAGTTTGACACAGTAAACATGAATCTTTTTTTTAGTGTGAACAGTAAACATTTTTAAGGTTTTTTTAGTGTGATTTCACAGCTATTATATAAATGAAGTAAAAATTCAAAGTGTGCTCACGTAAATGAAGGTTTCAGATTTTGAAACAATCTTACGGACATGAAGGTTTAAACTAGTTTAATGGCAGTATAGTAACATGAAGGTTTTCAGTTTGGACAATTTAGTAACCTGAAAGGTTTATTGTGACAAGTATTACATGATCTAGGTTTAGTTTGATTACAGTAAACTGATCTAATATTATTTAGTGGTGACACAGTGGACATGAAGGTTTCAGTGTGACAAGTAAACTATGGAAGGTATCAGTGTGACAGAGAGAAATGCATGGTTTCAGTTTGAACATTGACATGACCATGGTTTCAGTTTATAATGCAGTAAAAGCAATGACGGTTTCAGTTTGACACAGTAACCTGAAGGTTTCAGTGTTGACATAAGGTCTTGTAAAAAACTACTTTCTATTTACCTACCCTACCCATCTTTTTTAAGGTATTTTCTATTGTGATCTAGTAATTGACCTAGGTATTCATTGTGGCCAATTATATATTCTTAGGTTTCGTTATGATCTTTATATCTATTACTAGGTCTATCTAGTCTATGGATCTTTCTAAAATCTATTAAAATTACTTTTTGACTTTCACGGTATGAGGAATAGAGAGGTTTTTGTTTGTTTTTTACAGTCATTTCACAGGTATTCAGTATGAACAGTAATAAAGGTTTCAGATTGACACAGTAGGAAATGAAGGTTGCTAGTATGTAAAAGTAACTTACGAAGGTTTCATGTTGTAAAGTAACGATGCTTAGGATTCAATTTGTAAAACCTATTTCTACTTAAGGTACTACTATTATTTTTTATTATTTTATTTATTTATTATTACCTACTATTATTTAATATTTTTATTATTTTTTTGTATTATTGTATCTACTATGCTATTATTATTATCTTATTTAGCAACATTTTATTATTATTATCTATATATTATATAGTAATCAATGCTATAATTTCTAATTGGATCACACTGACTGCGATTCGAGAGGTAATTTTTTTTTTGGTTTTATGTTTTTTGTAACGTTTAAGTCACATATACATGATTATATAAAAAACTACAAAACATTCAATAGCAAATATTGCTATTTGTAAACCAAAATTAGAAAGGGACATCTTTTGTAAAAAAAAATCTTTGTTGAACTCAATCTTGTAAAAATACTTTTATTATCTACATATATTATCTTTTATTATTTATCTCTTATCTAGACTATGAATTGAAGGTTGATAAAGTCTGGATTCACATGAATCACGTTATTGATATCCACCAAAAGATGATATAGTGGTATGGAAGGAATCTAATGGAGTCCATCAGTTGATAGATTGTTGTTGGCCAGGCGTTGTTGTAGGTTGCTATGTTAGGGTATGGACATGTCAAATGGACCTACGAGTGGTGTGTAGGAATGGATGTGAGTGTATAATGTGCGAATGATGATAAGGGTTCGAAGTTGTTGAAAATGGTTCTTTTCTTTTCAATCATGTATGATGGAAGTCATGTGCAAACGATCAGTGTACATTTTTCTGTTACAGGTATTTTCATTGGACGTACCAATTCGACAGCACGGATACAGTGAACAAATCAAGGTTGCATCATTACTTCATGGTACAATGGATAATTGGTCTTGCATGTTATTGGGCACTCGTCGACTAGAATAAATTGTCCACAATGGATGTCAGTAGACAAGCATCCAGTATTGCATATATATATATATCTGAGTTTACTGACAAGGGCACGTCAGTTTATAAAACAATATTCAATATGGCTTTAGATAATCTGTTAGCGAAAGATTCTTAGAATAATGTTCAGCACATATTTTTCATATAATCATACTTGAACGTAGCAATGGGTTCTCATGTGTAGCAGTGATCTTGGATATCAAAGCGATAATAGGGGATATCCTTTTCTTTGAAAGTCACTAATATTTTTTATACAAGATGGTTACAGTGTGAGCTGTATAGTTTGGATACAAGATAATGAATTGTATTAAAAGTTAGTCATTCATTAAATGTTTTCATTGCTCTGTAGATTTTTATATGATAAATTGACTGCATTCATCAAGGATATATCGTGTGTAGGAATGAATGTTTTATTCGAGTTAAATATTCTCTCAGATGTACAGTGTAAGCAATCGAAACGGTGGCTTCGATACGAGAAGTTCATAAAGAGTATTTTATATTACTTGGTATAGAAATTATGATTCTGAATTTTGGCAATAAGAATAAACACTGGGGTAATAGCATACAGATAAGGTTAGCGATATCACTTCCCCAAATATTAAATATTTTTACCCAAACAACGAATAAATCGCAGTAAAATGGATTCATCCGCGGAGTTCGATCGAAAGAGCGAAAATTTTCAAGGGAAGTAATCAATAAATGACTTTCCCTTAAGCACTAAAAAATTACCTATGTATAA
Organism: Oreohelix idahoensis; assembly: GCA_024509875.1. Lineage (NCBI taxonomy): Eukaryota > Metazoa > Mollusca > Gastropoda > Stylommatophora > Oreohelicidae > Oreohelix > Oreohelix idahoensis. Next base: position 25,333 of record JAMPIV010019450.1, on the reverse strand, counting down.
TATTGTAAGATATCAAAGACTGCACGTAACAGTCTTACCACACCTCCCGGGAAAAAAAAAATGGAACATTTTTTTTTTTGAAATACATCTAGGAGCAACGTACAATAGGCTCACAACGCATGAATAATGCGCAGATGAAAATATCAGGAATACCTATAACGCCTAATATGAGGCTAAGTCGACTTATGGAGCGACTGGTGAGAATGTGTCTCATAAACTGAGAGAAACTATTTCTCTACAAGTATATTTTTCCAGGAAGGTGTCATCAAAGTATAATACAATTCTGGCAATTACACAATGCCTAAAAAATTCATATCATCATTTCGTATTAGATATCTTAAATTTATGATTTATGAAGAAAAAAACATAACAAAGCAGCGGTGAATAAACATCAATGAACCGCTATGTAGTGATACAATCATTATATTATTAAATTACAAATGTGTATCTATCATGATATAGAAAAGGAACTACTATAGAACTAGACATATCAAGAAGTCTAAGCCCTAATAGTTATGTGGAATCATGTGGGCATCTTGACAGAATGTCTGCCATCACATTATCTGATCCACGAATAGCTCGCACAGAGAAATGAAAAGGTTGAAGAGCAATTGCATATCGAGTAGACCTCGAGCTCTTCAAATTCTTACTCTGTATAGCAGTAAGAGCTTTTTGGTCGGTTTCTACTATGAAATGTGCGCCTAGAAGGAATCTCTGTAGTTTGAGGATCGACCAAACCATAGCTAATAGCTCACGGTCTAAAACCGAATAATTCCTTTCTGCCGCATTAAGTTTTCTGGAAATATACATTACAGGATGCAGAGTTCCAGAGTACTCTTGCATTAGTGCCGCTCCAATCCCAGTGGATGAAGCGTCACTACGAAGAACGAATGTTTTATCTTTAGTGGGTAGCACTAAAATAGGTGGTGTTGAAAACAATGTTTTAATCTTATCAAGAGAGCATTGGCATTCCTGAGACCAGTGGACCACATTAGGCGAACCTTTCTTTAGAAGTGTTGAGAGAGGTGCCATGATAGAGGATAGATTCTGAATGAATCTGCCATAAAATTGAATAAGACCTAACAGACTTCTCACCTGTTTTTTAGTCTTAGGGATTGAGATGTTAAGTATCTTACTAGTATTATGGTCCTCTGTCTTTAGGAAACCATGAACAACTCGGTGGCCTAGGAAAGAAATTTCGCTAAAACCAATATAGGCTTTAGAGGGTTTCGCTGTCAGGTTGTGCTCGCGCAAAGTAGACAGCAATTCATCTAACCCTGAATAGTGATCTTCCCAAGTATCGCTGAAAAGACAGATGTCGTCTAGATATGCAATGACATCTGACCGATAAGATAGGATTCGGCGCATCATGCGTACGAATGTAGCTGGTGCGTTCATAAGACCGAAAGGCATAAAATTCCATTGGAACAAACCTCTAGGTGTTGAAAAAGCCGTGAGAGGTTTGGCGCGTTCAGATAAAGGAACTTGCCAATATCCTTTAGACAAATCAAGTTTAGTGAAAAAAATGAGATTTGGAGAGTCGAGTAAGTAGCTCTTCCAGTAAAGGCATAGGTTCGGCATCGAACTTCGTTACTTGATTCAATTTTCGATAGTCAACGCAAAGACGTATGTTATTGTCTTTTTTACGAAGAATATGCAGAGGTGGATGGTTCGATTATTTTCAAATCTATCATCTCATCCAACTCTTTCTCGACCTGTGCTTGAAAATGTATAGGTATAGGATAAGGTCTAACCCTAATAGGAGTATGGTCAGTTAGAACAATGTCATGTTCAATGACATTAGTTTGTCCAGGGATGTCAGTGAGTACATCCTGAAATGTTTGCAACATAGTTGAAACTTGTCGCTGTTCTCCTAGAGACAAATCAGGAGAGACAGTAACGTTCTTCCATGATTCACTAGAATGAAGTGGGATCATTGGAAGAGGAAGATTTACATCTGAAAAAAACTTGTTTCCTCATCCTGTATCACGGACAGTGATGAGTAATGACCATGTTGTACTGGAGAATTGTCCGTTGCTTGGAAAATGGGTTGCAAATAATCCGGACGTTCATGGAATTCAGTAAGCATATTGATGTGGAAGGTTTTATGCTTCCCATCAATATCGACAATATAGTCGACATCGGAAATTTTCGATATTATATCGTACGGACCTTTCCAAGAAATAAGTAATCTGTTTTCCCTACAAGGTAGTAATACAAATGCTTTGTCACCAGGACAAAGTTGTCGTAAGCATCTCTTCTTATTGGCAAATTGCCTTGCCTTCTGTTTCGCAAATTCAGAAGAAGAAGTTGCTAATTTGCATGCTTCGATAATCTTTTGTCTCAACGCGATGACATATTCGTAGGATGACTTTGTGTCATCGTCAATATTGTCAGATGTTATGAGATCGTGAAGCAACGACATAGGGCCACGCGGACGCGCGCCAAAGACGAGTTCAATGGAGAAAATCCTGTATGTTCATTGGGTACCTCTCTGTAAGCGAAGAGGGCCGCAGGTAAAACTCTGTCCCAGTCTTGAGGATGATCCTCAGTTATCTTCCCCAGTAAGTTTTTAAGTGTTCTATTAAGGCGTTCGACCATACCATTAGACATTGGATGGTAGATACTACTTAAAGATCTATCTATCTGCAGAGTAGACATTACTGAGACATGGTATCTGATATTAGTTGGGTGCCATGGTCTGACAATATCTCTCCGGGGAACCCCAGACGAGAAAATATAAGCCAAAGAGCATCTGCAATATCAGCAGTAGTAATGCTCTTCAGAGGAATAGCCTCTGGCCAACGTGTGCACATATCAACACACGTCAAGATAAACTGATGTCCTCTGGCAGACTTGATCTTAAATGGACCAATAATGTCTATGGCCATTTTTTGAAACGGCCGAATAGGAATGTCCGCCGCCTGAATGGGTGCAGCATGCCGTGGACCTTTGGATTTAACTTCCTGACATACTTTACAAGATCGACAATAAATCCGTATGTCCTTGTTTACCAATGGCCAAAAGAAAGCCGCAAGGACTCTTGACTTAGTACGGGAAAAACCCATGTGTCCAGCACACTGAGAGTCGTGAGCGTGCTGCAAAATTTTAACTCTCAAATTCTTGGGAACCAGGATTTGAGAATGACTTGACGTAATGGAGTCTTGAACCATACGTACAAGTACGCCATTCTTCTTTGTAATCCACGATTTACGACTTGTGTCTTTATTCGGATCACCTTTAGTTGCAAGAATGAAGAATTTCTTCAGAGTGGGATCATCTTCTTGCTGTTTTATAAACGAGTCACGAGAAATTACCAAGGGATTATCTTGGTTATGCACTTCATTATCTTCAGTAGATGAAGTTTGAGGCATATTAAGAGCCTGAGCTCTAGTGACTACAGCGTTAGCAATCTGCATGTTTTGCCTTTCCCACGTGGAAATTTGTTGCGGAGTGCATTCTTTGACTCCATGAATGCGACCGATGATGAGGTCAGCGATCGGATTCGGAAGAAGACATGCGTGTACATCTCCTGTAAAGAAAGGAGTAGCAATCCTAATGATAGCAGTAGAGTATTTCTCTAATGTGCCGCCAAATGTTACACATTTGACTACTTGTCCAGTGGCACGGGAAGGATCTACGAGTGACTGCCTAACACCAATTGTGGTGCATCCAGAATCAAATAGCACAGAGACTGGATTGTTATTCACTAAACCCTTATGTAAGACAAGAGAACTCTTCCATCATGCGCGACTGATGCTGGAAGAGCAGGAAGAGGATGGCCACAGCTTAAAGTAGACACTGTGGTTGGCTCAAATAACGTTTTGCATTGGGGGCACTGAGATGCTCTCCCAAAATCAAAAGCGGCACATGCCATATTACTAGCATCATTATTATCTTTACTCTGTTTATAGGCTTCATGGGACTCTTGTTGTGCAGAGTTTGCCTGAAAATGTGGTTTATGTCTTTTGTTTTGAGATCTACCTCGGTTATTATCACCTCTGTAGTTATTGTTACCTCTATTGTAACCCCTATTTGGGTTTGAGTCATAGTTCCCTTGGTTACCATTATCATATTCATTATAATGAGTATCTCTGTAATTATGATCTTGTTGACTCCAAGACGGATAACCCTGATAGTTTCTATAATTACTTCCTCTACGGAAATTCCTATAATTATGACCACCCCTGTGTCGAGAGCTATCAGCTCGTCTCCAGTTCTTTGAAGAAGAACCCTGAAATGATTGGTTACCTTGGTTTTGATAACTATTATGGTTACCTTTTTTATCAAATCTGTTTTGAGGTCCCTGAAATCTGTGTGAATAATTGGGATTGTATGGTGTTGCTGAAGCAATGGCATACTCTCCTTAATCTTAGTGTTGCCAAAAGTCACGTCGGGGTGTGCAGTGACATATTGGGAACAATATTCTTCCATTTCTTTTAGAGATTTGGGTTTACGCTCATGTATAAATTCAAGGAAAGGTTTGTTAACACATGACATAATCTTATCTCTGAGCAACAAATCCATAAGTCCTTCATAAGTTTTTTCTGTTTTGGAAAGTTCTCTCCTACAGGCATAATCTAGTCAAAGATTCACCTTTCCAGTTTTCTGATAATTGATTAGCGTATTGTGATTTATCCACATTATGTGTACGACAAGAACGTTCAAATCTATCCAGCCAGAATGTAATATCGTCACTGGATGATTTAATATTAAACTGTCATAATAATACAATTTACAATGTGATTAATGAGTCATAATATCCTATCTGTGGGTCACAGCTTTATAAGGTTTGAATTTAATAGTATTAATAATCAGGTTACTGGTATATACCATATCAAGTTGCATTGCCAGGCATTTGTGTTATGAATATTACCTATAAACCATGTAACACGATCTAAGTAATAATAGGATGAAATGAAGTTTGAGAAATAAAACAAATCAAAATATGGACACTCAATGAAGATAATAATGAATTGCAAAGAATAAACAGTACACAATGGACGTCACAATTCATGAAATACATTATGAATAGAAGTGAAGATAGGAAAGGTTAGGCAAATAATTAAAAAATAAACAACATAGAAGTATACCAACGGAATCTTACAAAAATAAACATAATTCGTATTCACAGTAACAAAAAGCAAAGTTGTGCAGCAATTTTCAATCAGAAATGATATAGAATAAACTCCAAAGGAATAGGAGTGGGACCTATGTGGTGAGAGGGAACTTAACAAAACCGGTGAATAGAAAATAATACTATACAAAAAATCGTATAACATAAGACAAATAAGAATGCAATATGAAATTTTTGAGAAATAAAAAATCCAAATCGGGAAAATCCATGAAAATAAATGAATCTGCAAGGATAAAACACAAATGGACGTCACAGTATTGATATACATTGTGAATAGAACTGAAAGATAGAAAAGGGTTAGCAAACAATTACAACAAATAAAACAAAATAAAGAACAAAAGGAAATATTACAAAAATAACAATAAAATTACAGTTTCAAGCTAACCAATAGCAACTAGTTGTTGAAGAAATTTCAATTAGGAAATTGACCTAAAGAAGCACAACGGACCTTTGCGTGGGATTTTGTGTGAAGGACCCGCCACTTAACACAACGTGATCTAAACTAATATATATACAAAATAAATAAATATAACATTAAATTAATGCATATATCATGTGTGGTTTAATATTATAAAGCACGTTGTGTGTTGAGATAGGATGTCAGTTATTAATTAATAATGAAATGTGTTGGAAAGAGTTTCAGTCATAAATATAAGGCACAGTTTCAGGAATAACAAAGTAAAATGCCACTTTCTTCACTACTTGATTTTTGAATATTCTAAAAAAAAAAAATATGTTCCAATACAAATATTAGTATAGAAGGTCAACGATGAAATTTAGCACTTTGTTTCAACTACTGCAACAATAGAAAGTTTAAGGCTTCCAAAGTTTATTCTCTGTAACTGTGAAACTTGTTATGTTAAGTGTAAAAATTGTCAACAAGTGGACTAGATACTGCATTCCATTGTAGGTACGTGACAAAGGTGTTGACACGAGCAAACTAGTACTGATGTGTGTCGTGATAGGCAAGGAAAGGTTGGTATCGGTAGTCTTTTGATTCCAATCATTGGAGGTCAAAAGAAAGCTGGTTCACCAGTGTTAAATTTTTTTGTTGAATTACAGAGTTTAAATGTTGTATAATTATATATGGGGTGAATGGTGTAATAGATAGATTTTCTCTATTTTTTATTGTTTTTATCTTTGTAGTGTACTATTTAAGTGACACGTGATAAAAAGTTTATGTGAGGATTTTTAGATCATGTATAAAGTATTGTTGTTGAAAGCCTGTAGGTGTCAGGGTACTTGTATAGAGCTTAGGACTGTTTAATGGCCTTACGCAGTGTTATGCGTGTAGATAAAGACTGACTACATTAAGCTCTTCTGATATGGTTTTATTACAAAGATGGTTGATAATGTACTTAATCAGCATGTATGGCTGGATGAGTCATGGTGCAGTGTGTGTACTTACATTTTGTGAATATGAAGCATATGTAAAATTGGAGTAAAGGTTTGGCTTGGATTGTGGGTGATTTAGTGAACTGATCAAGGTGTGATGTAATGATCTGGATGAGTTGGAATTTGTTAGTAAATAATTTTTAGAACTATAGACTTTAGAGTGTAGTGGATTGTGGAGTTGTAGGGACATAGCATCTGGATTGCATGGATTATAATATGGGGTTTAGAGTTGTGTACTGTGAAGGTAGAATTGGAGTGTCAGGTGGTGGAATTAGAGATTCAGAAAGTGGGTCTAGATAGTTTGTATAGCGACGATTGTTTTAAATATGTTCAGGGTTGTTTTTTATAATTTAGTTTTTGAACGTTTAATGGTGTTGTTATGGGAAAGTGAGAATAATATATTAGTGATCTGGATTGAGAATCCGGGCATCTTTCTTTCTGATAGTCTTAATTATGTGTATACAATAGGGAGGGGTGTGTTTGGTGAGGGGTGGGGGGGGGATAAGGGGGGGGAATCTGTATCAAAGTTGGGGGGTCAAATGTTGAGGGGGGGGGGGGGTTTTTCTGGAGGGGGGGGGGGGGGGGGAATTTTATATCGATATGGTGTGTAGAATGAATGTATTTTATCTCGTAAAATTCTTAGAGTAAAATGGTGGTTGTTATCCGAAAAAAACGATGGTTCGTCGCGATTTATAAGAGTGTTTCTTTACTTTTATCAGAAAACATGATTCTGCCATTCTTGGCAATAAGAATAAAACACTGGGGTAAGATTAAGGATCGGTCTAAACGTCTATATTTCATCATATTGAGATATTTTTCGGGACAAGCGATACAGAAACAACAGGGACCCATCAGGGCGAAGCCAAAATCACAACTTTAGCGCCAGTAACTCGTGAACAGGGTTTTGAGGTACTTTTAGCGGACAAGGAGAACATTTAGTTAAGACTTAGATATGTAAGGATATAATGATATCAAGACAGGATCGTCCTTCCGTAGAACTCAAAACAAATTTAAATAAATTGGGAGGCCATAGCATATTATTGAAGCATGATACAATTATTTCTAAACCAAAACAAGATAAAATCGCAGTAAAATTGGATTTGCAGGAGTTCGATCGAAGTGAGGTCAGAAAGGTATCACCTTTAGCAGGAAGGGGGGGGGGGAGTAAGTAATTATGACTTTTTTCACTTAAGAAACTAAAAAGATTATTTGTTTACAAAATATTTGCGATCAGAACAAAGCTTACAAATGTATAATATTGGGGTTGATAATCAAAGACTGCACGGTGAACAACAGTAAATTAAATGTAACAGTTTGGATTACAGTAAAATGAATGGTTTCCTGTTTGATCACAGTAACATGAGTAAACAGTTTGACACGAGTAGAGACATGAATGTTTCAGATTGAAACAGTAAACATGAAGGTATGGGGGGAATTATGTAGTTTGAAACAGTTACATGAAGGTAAACCAGTTTGGGAACAGTAAAACATGGAGGTAAGGGGGTTTGAACAGTAAGACATGAGGGTAAACAGTTTGAGACCACAGTAGATTAAAACATGTGAAATAAAACATGTTTGACTACTATTAACCATGAAAGGTAACATGTTTGACACCAGTAAGAGGTGAAAGGTAACAGTTTGTGACCTAGTAAGATGAAGGTAACAGTTTGACCACAGTAAGAATGATGAAGGTAAAGTTTGTGAAACAGTAAAATGAAGGGTAACAGTGATGAACAGAGTAACATGTGGAGGTATCAGTTTGACACGAGTTAACATGAAGGGATAACCAGTTTGACACAGTATCATGAATACGGTAAAACAGTTTAGACACCAAAGTATCATGAAGTTGTAACAGTTTGACACAGCAACCGGAAATAAATTGTGATAGTATATGTTTTTAGGTTCGAGTTTGAGTTTTGTTTGATGGATGGAGGTTATTTATCTTCATTTTAGGTATATACAAATTCATTTTAGTTTAGTCGGAAATAAAAATAGAAAAGTTTTTGGATTTTAGGTATTTTTATTTATATATGAATTTTGGGATTATTTAGGTTTTTTTTGTCACAAATGATGCATTTTTTATTGGGGTCATTTTAAGCACATTTTTAGGTGCAAATTAATGATCCTATCTGTTTTTTGTGGACGTTTTTAGGATATATTGTTGTGGATCATAAATGCATTTTTTTAATTGGTAATTTTTTACCAAACTTTTTGTAGGTGAGTTGGATTAAAGTGCCGATTAGCATACTTATGGTGGAAATTTGAATTAAATGATCTCGTGTAATATTGAAGTGTTTAATAGGCTAACAAAATTGGATACCCGCCTGCCTTAAACTGAGTAGACTATTTGTATTACGGTGGAAATATGTGTATTGAGAACCAATGTTCATGTGACCCGGGAGCACCCAAGGTTCCTCCGACTTATCACCATTTACTGTTTAACATCTAACAGCCAAAAGTATTATTAGCCCAACTTGGGGTGGGACCAAAAACATGGTTTTAGCAGATGAAGTAGGGTCATTTATTGAAGAATGGCTCTGAAAAAAGTGAAATTGACGATAGCTTACACCGGACATTACCGATTATTTCATTAATTGGGAACTAAAGTGATTATATTACCTATTAGTAATAATACTCTGATAGCCAATAATTAATATTAACAACAATTAACTAGTACTAAAAGTAAACTACATATAAAGTGTAAGATTAAAGGTAGTGCTTTGTGACGAGACTGGATTTTTGTAAGCGACCTCTTTCCGGTTTTCTTTTCACTACAGGGCAGTAATCAGTTAGGATGTTTATAGTACTGATTTTATTTGCTTAATTTTCCATTGTCGCACCTTTTTTCTGTTTGCTATGTGAGCAGAAGGTTGATTTGTTTCATTCATTTGATATCCTTGTTGATGATTAACACATCACATTTGGCAAGGAGCGGCGGTAGGTATTATGAACGTCAGACAAGTGGTAATTCTTGTGTACCTAAGCTTAGCCGATACATATTAGTTTACTATCGAAAGTATTTGTTAGTTTCGCTGTCTTGGATAAAGCCCAGTTTTAGCGGGGGACAGATAACGAGATATGTTGCAATGATTAGTTTAGATAAAGTAATACAAACTTTGTTACATTGATATGAAACTATTCAAAGGATTTGTCGAATCCAACACTGCAAATTGGAAGAAGAAGCTGAGATAGAGGAGGGATGATATTAAGCAGCTCGTAAGGTGTCCTGGAGTGAGGTGACCCACTTTCAGTATCTCGGAGTTAGTAATTGAAGAATAGGAGGCATCAAAGAGTTGTCACAACTTCGAAAAAAGCAGTAGTGGAGAATTTTATTTAGGCCTCATAAATCGTGGCATTCTTAGCATTGTTGAGAGGTTTGGTAAGTGAACGAGTTGACTGTATACACGTAATATGTTCCGTTTTGGACATTGGTATGCGAGTCATGGGCAATGTTTATAACCAAAAAGCAGATCCAAACCTCAGAATTTTATTGAGTGTATGGTATCTGAGTGAAAGTGGTTGAACTATAAGTGTAAAGTAAAATAGAGGACCATGGTCCACGCAGGAACGATTACATCCTACGGCCCTGTGGAATTCCACCATTGCAGTACCTTAAGAGAACAGTCCTCCAATTAAGATGGTTTGGCCCAAGTTGCATAGAATGAGTGAAAATCGGTAGATACGAAATGATTTGGAAAAAAAGAGACTAAGGGATCCAGGGACCATACTAAGGTCGACAGAGTGTCCCTCTGGTGAGGCAACAATTAGTACAATTTTGAAGGATACCGGAAGATAGATGGGAACCAGGCCAGGAGGAGGTTAAAGAGCATATTGGACCTAGTTGGCGTCTATCTTTTCAATGACCTCTTACATTTCACCGTAGAATGTATGACGGACTAAGTAAAGTAAGTAGAAGAAACGTATTTGTCGAATGAGTTTAATATGGCTGTGTTGGTGAGTTCGCCTGCTTAGTCGGCGCAGCGGGTATTTTTATACCATAATGGAAGGACTTGAACTCTAGTGATATTCAAAGTTTTAGATTCCATGTATTTCTAAATATCCCCCCATGAATCCTTTGGTTTACGAAAGAATTGGCGCTATACTGTAAGTACTTCTATCACCAAACAGAAATGCGTGGCAGGGCTGGTTATTATTGGAATATAACCTGACTCTCCAGTCTGTGCCAAATTTATTTGATAGAATTTCGCTTTCCAAGACACCAGAATTGCTAGAAAGTTTAAGATTCAGGAATTTCATTATTATCAGTGGGACACTTTTTGTTGTATTGCAGTTTCTGGACGGACACCGATGAGCCAAGAAAATTCTATCATTTTTAATAAGGAAAGACGTGTCTGAGCCAAACTGAAGGAAAAGACACACGGAGTCAGAGGAGGGAATTAAAGTTAAAATTAACGACCACAATTACATGTATAAAAATGATCCGGCAATTGCCTTAAATCATGAGTTCATTGAGAAAAGGAATTTGGAGCCAGGGATTGGCGTACGATAGTCTTTTGTATATTCTATATTTTCAAGTTACTAATATGTTAATGTGTATATGACCCAGTGTGATTATTAATATATGAAATTCGCTTGTGGATGTTCTAGTTCATTTATATGAAGATCGGGCAACATTGCGCATTAGAATTTTAATTTCAACGTATGTACCACTGCACGGGCGACTGGCGGACAAGCTTTGTTTGTTCGTTTATTTGGTATGGATAAAAACGCATTAGTGAGTACCCAGTTCCATTGGAAGCGAGGTGTGACGGAAAAATTTGATAAGAAAAGATGTACATTTTTCCATAGAAAATGTAGTTGACTTCACTTTAATGAATGGTGTTATAATTGTTGAGTATTCTGCTTTCATTCTGAGAGCATCTTCCATCTGTTTTTATTATGATTTTATGAATATATTTGGGGATTCTATTGGCTGTTTTTAAAAAACTGTTCCATTCACTTCGATCGTAGTGCATTCTGAGGACAGCCATTTTTTTTTAGAAGACCATTACTTCTGTTTGCTTTTATTATTAGGCGAGAGGCTTTTATTAGCACTTTCTTTTAGTATGTGTATTACCATTTCCTGTTGTTTCCTTTTCATTTTTGCTATTAAGATATTTGTGTATATACCATATATTGAAATGGGAGTCAGTTTTCACTGATGTATCTAGGACTCATTAGAAATACGGGAATGTTTATTGTCTCCTTCATAAGCTCACAGTCATATAACAAGAGGAACAAGGATGAAAAGTGTTGATGGGTTAAAGATGAGAGAATAAATGAAAAGTGTTGATGTGGTTAAGAGACAAAGATGAGACTACGACACTGGCGTTAGATAGGACACACATAAAGGAAATATCTTGTTAGTATTACAATGGAGTTCCTATGTTCTGGAGCCAAGCAACTCCAATATAAATTGAGACCGGAAAAACACAATTGAGGAGATGAAAGGGAGGGATCGCAGTGATTGTCGAATAATGCGATTTGGGATTCGGATATCTAGGTAATCAAAAAACAAAAATTGAAACACCGTCGTATAAAACATGTGGTAATTGCTAATAGACTCGACAATGATGAAGACTAGAATAGAGTCTATCAAAACCTTACACGGTAGTTGTCCGGAATTAACGTCCTAGGCATATGCCTCATGATAGGGAAGGGAGGGAGAATCGTAGCAACTTGAATGTGTTTTCATTCATCAGTAGAGTGCAACTGTAGAAGTGGAGTGAGATTTCTCTCTGATTAAAGCTAGTTGAGTTGTACATAGAGAAGATAATTGGAGTTCTTTCTTTCTACACCTGTATAAATCGTTGTGTGTGCAGTAGTATCAGCCAGGAGATAAAGAAAAATTTAGAGTTATAGTGAGAGTATGTAAACAACGTTGATGTTGAGCCAGTTGTTATCACTGGTTTCGGCATGCCTGGAAAAGAGATACAAGGGTCAAGATGTATCAGAGAAAGTTAGTTATAACGTTGGATCCAAATTGTCTGAGTTGAACTAGCTTTGGATGAAGCAAGGGGTTGGTATATAACAGTGAAAGGCCTATTTGAAAATTCGATTAACAACTTTGTTAGACGACAAGTTATTGAAGTGATGAAGGTAACGGGGATGACTTAATATCCAGTTTCGCGTGGTCGAATTTCGCAAGATGTTGGCCAAGGAAGATAATACGAGGAGTTGGAAACGCGCAGGAATAGCTACGAATTAGCGAAGCTGAGGACAAAAGGAGAGAGCGAATTTAGTGCAAGATGGCGGCACAATGAAAATAAATTTACGGGGTGTTGGAAGTGGGAGGATACCTACGAAATGAGAGAATGAGAACGCAGAGGAAAAAGGCAGAGAGTAGTCACGTAATGATCCTTCACCAATAAGTAATTTGAGATGGCCTGCCTTTGCCAGAAATAGTTCTGTTAGTGTGAATATCTGAGAAGGCCAGTGGTGTTTCGGTCCATATCTATAGAACTTAGCCAGAAGTGAGAAAACCAAGTGTATTCTTGCATAGCGAAACGGACGCACTAAAAAGCGGTCTACCCTGGTAAGTGATGGTATCCCTAATTACATGAGAAGAGATCAGCCGAGTTATATAGTCGTGTGGATTCCACCAAACATTGTTCAAAAATCATTTAAGGGAGCACTCAGTTAAGTGCAGAAACAGAAAGACCATTAGATCAATTTATGTGTGGAAGAGTCAAGTCATATGAAGAAAAAAAGACTGGTTAAATAACGTTTTGGTCAGAAAAGCAGAGAGACACCGTAATTCCGTTAAAGTAAACACAATTATACTATCGACTAGGATTTCTGTAAGATATGGATAGTACAGTTAGGAAAATTCTCTAACATATAGAATGAGTCTCCATCATGTCAATAACTCGAAGCGAAAAGAGTATAATAAATACATTGAATTTTAATTGTAACTTGGATTTTGGTTATTCTTCATTAAAGTTACACCATTGAGTTCAATTTGAATTTCATTGTTAGTTTTTTTGTTTTTTTTTTTTTTTTTTTTTTTTGTTAAAGCATAAGATAGTTATTACGAGAATTACACTCCTAGGCTGTCTTGATTCTTTCTTCATTACCATCGGGGACTAGGAGGTCTCTTACTTGATATGACACAATCATTTGTGCTATCATACTCCTGTAATCGCTCATTTCTGAGAGTCTGAAAGTATATTCGTGAAAGTTCCATTATTACTTTATTGAACTTATCACACATGGGACAACAACCACTATAGACATACAATCTCGTTTATAGCAATAACAAGTAGATAAAAGTAAAGATGATTAGATCTTGAAATGTTGATTACAAGCGACGGAGTAGTATCGTAGCATGTTAGGATGGGAGTTATTTCTTTTAAGCCCGTATGAGTAGAGTGATGGTGATAGGTACGTGGGAAAGTGTGTGTTCTTTATAGATTTCATCAGTGTGATATGCTAAAGAAAAAAGATATGGTCTATGGAATAGTAACTTTCTCTATCCAGCATATCTATAACGACTATAATTTAGTACAACACAACCTTCTAGCCCACGTCATAACATAAACAATAATAAGTTTAATAACACACACACACCAACACCAACAGACTAATTTGACATCAAGACACACACACGGTAAAAACAAACGCCGCTACTGGTATGGGCTGACCAACAACCAAAAGTTAAGTTTCTTCTTGGTTGTTTTATTTATCATTTTTTAAACCTGTTGATCATTCAAATATCTTCAATATCTAAAGAAGAAGAGTTAAGATAGATTTTATTTTAAACACATATCAGATTTAAATACATTATGTGGAAATTGAAATTTGATCTCCAAGAATAATAATTGTTGCACATCCCTTTTTGAGAAAAGAACCACCCAAAGAATGTAATTAATTAACCCCCGCCTCAAAGGTTCGAGAGGTTTTGCGCACTATGATTACAGAGAGAGAGACACAGAAAAGTATGACAATTCCAACTATATCTACCCGTAAGTAAACAATTTTAAAGCAAATCCAAATTGGAAAATTCCCCTGAAACAAAGAAAAATACTCACGCGCACAACGTCTTTCATACAGTGTGGCCACTCAATCACACTTACTACTCTTTTGGTGATTATATCCTTAGGAATTACAATTTTTCCTGAATATAATAAAATGTCAGGTCGTTCCCAACTTGGTTCAGTCCATCCGTCTAACATAAGTGACTTAAGTTAGCAGGTGAGTTTTATTTTTCCTTTGTTGAACAAAAATGTCGCCGCCCAATAGTTGATGTAAGGACCTGTGCACATCTTGGTAACGCATTGGAGTATGAAACTACTTCTTTTTAAATTGGTAAACAACTGTTGCTAAAAAAACTTTTATCCAAATAGTAAAATGATTATAATCATGCATAGGACAACTATACGCTAGTAGCTATTTATTCTACAACATTTACAGCGTTAGAAATTAGGAATCTGGATTATCTGCTTGAATACGACTCTTTCAGAAGTTCGGGAACAATAGTGTTATTTTGTACAAACCCAGTGGGCTGGTTAAAAATTGGAAAAAATGATCTTGCGTAAGTTGTTATAGGCACATCATGCAGGTTAGTTCAAAGGGTCATCCTGTCCATCAAATCTTGTTCGCGGTGTATTTTATTTGGGTCATGTCACCAAGGTTGGGAGGCGCTGACAAGGTGATCAATGTTGACACTAACTCAAAACGCATACCTAGAACTGTCAAATGTGTAGTACTCGTAGATGTATGTAGCTTGATGAGATGTGGTGAGCGGGTTTTAGACATCAGATTAGATATAGAAGACGCGAATGTGTAATGGATCTTGACAAGTTCACAGGACATTCACTAGACTCAATCACATGAATAGAAAGTCAATTAGGTGTTGACTAACGACTGATGACATTTCAATCATTTATTACGAGACATACGCTGACATCACAGGTACAGTCATTTGAGAAAGGTTGTGAAACATCACAAGTACATGGTAAAGGTTGTCTACATCTGATATCCAATTACATCTTGAAATGAACATCTTATACAACAGAACGAGTAATGGACTGTCAATCTCTATGTTCTGATTGTTATTGTAGCCCAGGTAATATGACTGACTAAACGATTTACAGTTACCACTAGTAGTACGTGCCACACAGAAAAGGGTGGGCAGTCTCACGTATTATTAGACATATAATCTATGGTTCCTCTGACCATCATCTGACAGGAACTTCTTTCTGGCGAAAAAATACATGCGCCGCAAGTAGCGGGCTTTAATGGCGACAAAATCAGGCCGCATAAAATAGCGGGCTTTTATGATAAGGTAAAATGCCCTCTGTGTTATCACTTGATAGCAGGCATATCAGTCCATGCCAATCATTACCGCGACTGAGTAGCGGGTTTCAAAAAAATCAGTACTTATCTTCCTCTGAAGTCTCTTTCATCAAATAGAGAGACGTATTTAGTCTTTGGTTTCTATAAGGAGCAACAAATAGTTGGCTCTGATTGCATGATATCATTTAATCTATAAACTCATGCTAGCAAAAATGTCGCCTCAAAATTGTCAATCGCTCATATAAGCAGTCAGAGTACAGAGTATAACACATTTGACAAGTCTGTATGGCGTTTCGAGTTTAGTGTCAACATTGCACCTTGTCAGCGCCCCAAACTTTGGTGGACCTGACCCAAATAAAATACACCGCAACAAGATTGATGGACAGGGATGACCCTTTAACTACCCTGCTTGTGATGTGCCTATATAAACAACTTACCAAGATATTTTTTCCAATTTTTTACCAGCCCAACTGGGGTGTAAAAAATAAACACTATTGATTTCCCGACTTCTGAAAGTCGTATTCAATGCAGATAATCCAGATTCTTATCTACGCTGTGTAGAATCAAAGCTCTAGCGTATAGTTGTCCTATATGATTATCATCATCGCATTTACTAATTGGAAAAGTTTTTTTAGCAACCAGATGTTTCCCAAATATTAAAAGTAGTATTTTCCTCCCCAACTGCGAACCCCAAGAAGAGCACCAGTTCCTTACATCAACTATTGGCGGCGACCATTTTGTTCAGCCAGGAAAATAAAAAACACCTCACTAGTCCTTATGTTAGAGGGATGGGACTGAACCAATTTGGGAAGCGAACCTGAACATTTTTATATATTCAGGAAAAATTGTAAAATTCCAAGGGATATCACCAAGAGTAGGTAAGAGTGATTGAGTGGCCACTGTATTGAAAGAGGTGGCGTGAGTATTTTTCTTTGTTTCACGGGAAATTTACCAACATTGGATTTGCTTTTAAACTTGTTTACTTTACTGGGTAGCATTATAGTAGGAACTTGCATACTTTTACTGTCTACTCTGTAACATAGTGCAAACCTTGCGACCTTTGGGCTCTTTTAAAACTTTTTAGTTCTTTTTGTCCATAGGGGGGAGGGCATCATTATTCTTGCTAATTCATATGTGGTGTAAAATCTGATATTTGTTTGATCTTTTTATTTTTTTTTTAAAATCTCTTTACTTTCGATATTTGTGTTGTCTCAAGTTTTAATGATAATTAAACAACAAAGAAACTTAACTTTTGTGATTGGACAGACCCATTACACCAGAGTAGCCTAGCTGCTTGTTTACGTAGTGTGTGTCTCTTGATGTCACATAGGCTTGTGGTGTGATTGTGGGTGGTGGGGGGGTGGGTGGTTGGGTTCACTATTTAATTGATTATGGGGGGTGCGAGGGGGTAGAGGGGGTGTTGTATGGGGTGGGGGGCTGGGGAGGTTGAGGAGGGTGGTGATGGTATGGGAGCTGAGAAATGTGGTGAGGTTGGAGGAGGCGGGGGGGTTGGCGGGGTTTTACTTTAAAGCTGGAGTGGGTGGGGATTGTGGCGATGGGAGCTATGGGGCCAGAGGGGTGGTGAGAGTATCCTGGGTGGGTGTTTGTTTATTCTGGTGTGAGTGGTGGGTGATTTTGATAGTTATGTTGGTGGATTGTGTTCGGTGGGGTGGGTGTCTGGTGGGGTGGGGGGCCGGTGGGCGTGTTATCGGGAATCATTGGATTAACTTTATATGGTGGGGTGGTTGCTAGAATGGCGGTTGGGGGGATGATGTGGTATTTCTGTGATTGTTGTGAGTTCGTTAGATGTGTATTGTATAGCGTTTGAGGATGGTATACTTCAGGGGTCCAGTGAGCAACGGGAAAATCGTTATGGGATTGGGGGGGGGGATGGATTGGAGGGGGCACACAATCTAGACTCACCTAGTCCGATCACACGTTAGAAAAAAATCAAGCGGCTTAGGGTGTAATCTCTTAATAACTGGTACCTTAGGCATTTGATAACATATGGATTTGTTAGAACACAATGTAACTATTTGAAGATTGGAGAGGGGGTATGACATAGTTGCGGGGGTAATATCAATGGGGGGTATGGTACATTAGGGTCTTGGTTCTTACCTTTCTATCTATCAGGTTATGGATACTGCTGTTTAGTTTTATGAGGTAGTTTTGGACTTAGAGAGATGCGGTTCAGTCTATCAGTGTTATTTAGTTAGTGGCGTTGATCTCTGTTAACGGATTGTTGACGGTGTCCTTTTTGTTTTTTCTGCAAGTTTTGGGGCGGGGGTGTTAACTCCTGTCTTTTTCATCATATTGTTTATGGTTTTGACATCATATTTATGTACTGTTTCTTCGTGATGGGTGTAGGTGGACCATACACGAGTGCTGAGTACTAATGAGGGGAGGACAATATGGGGTGGGTACTCCACTTTGGTACTTGATATATGACTGTGGCTTATCTTGGGGGGGTTGTTATTAGGGCAAGGTTATGGTTTTGTTCAGTTGTTGGTTGTCTTTTTTGCAATCGCGTGGTTGTCAAAGCGCGTATAATCAGATTGGTATTGTGGATCTAATGGTGGAGGCTTGGGTTTCTAAAGGGGGGGGTGGTGACCAGGAGGGCATGTGTGTTTGTCAGATGGATGGGCCTGTTTGAACTATTTTTGGGGGATGCAAGCCATCACAATGGGTGTTGGTTTAGGTAATGAGGTTGGATCTAGCTCTTTAATTTTGGGGTCTCGTTCTGGGGTTTGTTGAGGTAGTCCTGGAGGGGGGTTACTATCGAGTGGTGCGGTTGTTTGCGTTTATGGCGTGTGGGAACCAGTCATTTGGAGTGTTTTTTGTAGGGGGGGCGTTAAATTGGACGGGGGGTTAGAGGGCCTTTCCATAGCAAGCTGTCGTTTCATTGGTCGAGCTATTAGCATTACACATGTTTCGACGGTGTTCAATTTTGTTTTGATTACCTAGATATCGAATCCCAATCGCATTATGCGACAATCACTGTCTCCCTTTCATCTCTCATTGTGTTTTCCGGTCTCAATTTATATTGGAGGCTCCAGAACAAGGAACACCTTGTAATACTATCAACATATTTCCTTTATGTGTGTCCTATCTAACGATAAAGAGGTCACGCGTGGGAATATCAAATTTAATATTTTAAACACGTGGGGGATATTTTGAGTTTAAACACCCTAACCCACGTAGTGCGAAAAGAGCTTACGATTGGATTGAAGTGAGAGACGGAATATACAATGAATCTCATTGGCACATTTGCTGGGATGTATAATCTGGGATGTGAACTGGAAATTTAAAAAAAAAATTTACCGAACTCAGAGACACAGAACCGACAGCTTCGCAACTTCAAACGAACAACTCCCAAAAAGCCAGAAAGAGAAGGATCGGTCCTAGAATTTCACACTTATAAGTACAGATCATCGAAGTATTTTGAAAACATAAAACCTTAAAAAGTAAGCCCGCCTTTATAAATACAGAGACTGTAAACTGAAGGGACCAAGACTTTAAATACAGAGTCTGGACACCTAAAGGAATTTGATAACCCGTCAAAGACGAATTATTACAGTATCCCAGACCAAGTGTATCGCAGAAAACCTGTTGAAGAGGAAGTCCTAGTTTCCCAGGCCAAGTGTATTACAGAACACCCGTCATAAGAAGGAATTACTATACCTTCCCAGACCAAGTGATTCGAGAGCATTTGCACCGAAATTGCTCGTGTCCATCCGAAACCTGTGCGAGGAGATTGTGTATAACCCAATATCTTGGAGTAAGTTGTAAATATTTATTTTACAAGGGTGAATTAAAATGTTTTCTTGCTAAGTTGTTATATATATGAGGCTGGCAACCTCAACATAAAAATAGTATATTCATAAACCACTACAGCAAGCACTGGTGATTGTATCTGGAGCAAGGACGAGAGATGATTATATCACATGTGCCTCAAGTGTATCATATCATTTTGTGAGATATATGTAGCTTGTTAATGTTAGTTCAGGCACAAATCATTATTCGCGATGTTCAGACACATTTTACCATTTAATTCCAAGACGAATATTGGTGAATTTTAATTATTTTTCTTGAGCTACGTTGTGTACTCAAGAATTTAATTATTCTGAGAGATTAACATTGGTGGGTTGACAGCGAGAGGATGCGCCTGAAAAGCTTCCAACTCAGTGTACTTAGCAGAGACATTTGTCTTTCTATTTTTACGACGCCGCTAGTATGTGAAGAAGTGCACTCATCACCAAAAAGAAGTGACGGAAACCACGGCGACATGACTCACCTAAAGTTAAGCTTTCATGTAAAATAGGCGAAAGCAGCGGCTTTTTTTTTTATAAATCCTCACCTACGTCTCAGTGATGACACCTTGTATTTACAAGATAATTTCTCCAATGTTCGTGGTCTTCTTAGGGTATTTTTCTTGTGAAGGTTTCCTTAAATGTAGGAAGTATCGTGGATGATTACTATCTGGAAGGAGTCATCTGTTTTAACACATGAGTAATGTTGGGGTAGCGCATGTAGATGCGCTTGGATAGCTATATGAGTTGAGAAGAGTAATCTTGGTGTCTTAGATGGGTTTACGATGGACTTGGACCAGATACTTGCAAGTGTTTATGTGTGAGGCAGTGAGTGAATAGTCTGTATGCGAGTCTTAGGCTATATTAGTACAATTTGGAGTGATATGGGACTTTCTTTAGTTTGACAGTAATGACATCAAGTCTTCGTAAACATTGTGTGTGAATATTTGTAATATAATCTGATGAAGAGGTAAGGCAATACCCATCGCCAAATCTCACTCGCTTGGTGTTTGAAGTTGTGGCCGACGATAAGGTGCTAATAGCTCCCACTGTAAACGAAGGTACGACAAAAACGTCTGATGAGGGTTGAGGAGTAGATTAAGAACCAATTGAATAAAATTGATAATTAAAATTAGGCGTGGGGGGGAAGCTGACAAAAATTCTTAAAAGAGATGAATAAAAAGTAAGGAAGGCAGATTGTAAGTCCAAAAAGATGCAGTTGTTGTTTTAGTGGCTAATATCGTGTGTGGTATTAGTAGAAAAATATTTTACCTAAGATGTATTTTTGCGGAAAAAATATATGCACAGAGTGTAATGAAAAACCACATGAATTGTGTAAACATGTGTTGAGTCATTGACTACGAATATCGCTGGGTGGCTTTTGAGGAGGAGTGGTCAAAAGGGTATCTTTATAAAAAAAAAAAAAAATTAAGCAAAACAAGAAGACATGAAAATCACAAAGATCCTTATGATTGATAGATTGTATAGAGAAAAAAAAAATACGCAAAGATTAAGATTGACTCAAGGGGGAGAAATGCTAGGTGGGCAGCAAAGGTGCTACGGTAAGCCAAGGCAGGTAATGAAGATTCATGCCGTTAGAAGGAATGTAGTGAAAGAGGAATAGACTTTTCGCTAGTTTCTCAACTTTGATATGGGAATGTCAGGTTAACCACTTCCTAACAACTGCAAACTATACTGTCCATCGTTTTTAGAAAACAGAGTCTGCTTGGGCCTGTGCTCTCAAAACGTATTAAAATAAATAGAAAAATGCGAATAGAGTTCGCGTGAAATAGATTATCTAAAAATTATAGCCCAAATTATATCTCGTAAAACATGAACAATGAATAAGCAAAAAAGTCAGCGAGGTGGTCCACTCTGTGGGTATTGCTCTCGAAATGTGGCTCGGGGTGTCTTTATTACATATGTAAGAAATTAAGATTAAGTTGTGTTTAACTGGTAAGGCCCC
Source organism: Oreohelix idahoensis (assembly GCA_024509875.1). Classification (NCBI taxonomy): domain Eukaryota; kingdom Metazoa; phylum Mollusca; class Gastropoda; order Stylommatophora; family Oreohelicidae; genus Oreohelix; species Oreohelix idahoensis. The sequence goes on along the minus strand of JAMPIV010019450.1, from coordinate 3,729 downwards.
AATAAAGTCTTTAATAAAATAAGGAATAAAAAATATATAATTTAATTCTATAGGCTCTTCAACAGAAACTAACTGAAGGAGATCAAAATAAGGCAACTAAGAAATATGCTGGCGTGACCATCCGCTAAAAAAAGGACTTAACATGGGCTGGCCGATATAATAGAAGGAAAAAACTTCAAGGAAACAGTGACCTTTCCAAGTGACAGCTGTCTATACGTATTGAAGATAAATCTTAAAGAGATACAAAAAACCTAATAAACCTAGTGCCACATTATCAAAATAAGAAGATTGAGCATATTCATGACCCTAAAGATATATTTTTTCTCAATAAAAAACACTCTCGTCGTGGTTAGATAAAAAACGATGACAGATACACAACTTCGTTGATTGAAATTGGAATATAATTAAATTGCGATGCCATTTGGTTATGTAGAAGCTGTTCTTTTATCAATACAAACTCATGTAGTAAACCAAAAAAAAAATAACAGTGTTATTTTTAATATACTGAATTCGGTAATATTCTATATAATCATTAAAAAATATATATATTATATATATTTATATAATAGTTCGTAACATGTTGTCTAAAAATATCTTATATTTCATTTATTATATATATTTTGAAATAAATAAAAAATTAAAAGAAAATAGAATAAAAAAAATATCGAAAACAAGAAAAATTAAAAAAAAAAAAAAAAATAAAAAAAAGAAAAAAAAAAAAAGGATAAGAATAAAATAAAAAAAAAAAATAAAAAAAAAATAAAAAATAAAAAAAAAGAAAAATAAAAAAAAAATAAAAAATAAAAATAAAAAATAAAAAAGATTAATAAATTAAAGAATATAATATTTTTATAAAAATAATATATAAATTTTATATTATTATTAATAAAAAAAAAAAACAAAAAAGATATAAAAAAAAAAAAAAAAAAGAAAAAGCAAAAATAACAAAAAAAAACACTTCTTCACATACTAGCGGCGTCCGTAAAAAATAGAAAGACACAATGTCTCTGCTAATAGTACACTGAGTTGGGAAAAGCTTTTCAGGCGCAACACTCTCGCTGTGTCAAACCCAACAATGTTAATCTATCAGTGAATAATTAAATTCTTGAGTTTACGAACAACGTAGAATCAAGCTCAAGAATAAAGAGATTTAACAAATTCACCTAAATATTCGTCTTGGAATATTAACTGGTAAAATGTGTCTGAACATCGCGATATAATGATTTGTGCCTGAAACTAACATTAACAAGCTACATATATCCTCACAAAATGATATGATTACACTTGAGGCACATGTGATTATTAAATCATCTCTGCGTCCTGTGCTCACAAGATACAATCACCAGTTGCTTGCTGTAGTGGGTTTATGAATCTTAATATTTTTATGTTGAGGTTGCCCAGCCTCAATATAATATATAACAACTTAGCCAAGAAAACATTCTTTTTAATTCACCCTTGTAAAATAGATATTTACAAACTTACTCCAAGATAATTGGGTTATACACTAATCTCCTCGCACTGGTTTCGGGATGGACACGAGCCAATTTCGGTGCAACAAGAATGCTCTGTCGAATCACTTGGTCTGGGAAGGTGATGTTAGCGCTCCTTCCTTCTTATTTGACGGGTGTTTCTGTATAGACATACTTGGCCTGAGGAAACTAGAGACTATCCTAGTTCAACAGGTTTTCTGGACGATACACATTTGGTCTGGGATACTGTAATAATTCGTCTTTGACGGGTTATCAAATTCCTTTAGGTTTCCAGGGACTTCTGTAGTTAAAAGTTCTTGGTCCCTTCAGTTTACAGTCTCTGTAATTTATAAAATGGAGGGGCTTACTTTTTAAGGTTTTATTTTTATGTTTTCAAAATACTTCGATGATCTTTTCTTATGAAGTGTGATGAAATTCTAGGGACAGATCCTTCTCTTTCTGCTCTTTTTGGGGAGTTGTTTCGTTTGGAGGGGAATTCTTGACCCTGGCTCAATGTTTCCCATGTCTTAGAGTCGTTGGTTTCCGATCATTTCTCTCCCAAACCTGCCAGGTGTAGGAGAACGGGACCCCAAAGTAGGCCAGAACCAACTTACAGTGAGATAATGATGACACTAACACTTTAGTGGGAAAGAGAAGTGTTTGGTTGGACATGATTTTGTCTCAACTTATCCCTTTTCTGTTGGGTCCAGCAGAGGAAGGTGGTTTTGCGATGCGAATGATTGTTGACCACAGAAGAGACATATTCCAAAAATCGAATAAGGATGTATAAAGATAGAAAGGAGAAAAAAGAGGAAAAAAAGGGGTAACATAAAATATGAAATATTGCTATCTTAATATGGGAAAAATATAAGGGACATGTCATGTCATTTGGTGGTATAGATAAATGCGGTGTCCTCTGGTAAAAGCGATAGAATCCATGTTTGATTCACACTTTTGTTTAATAGGAGTAATCGGTTTCCAGAGATTAATTGATTCCCAGCGCAAATGATATTGCGCTTTTGCGTTTATGTACTTATTTTTTAGGGCCAGAAAATATATTAATTTGCTTATTGTGTTTATGGCCTGAATTCATATGTATTACATATTATTAGTACAAGTAGAATCAGTCCTATATTGTATATTTTGGGTGGGTAGGAGGGACTAGATTCTTGTATTCCGGTCTAGCGGAAGTATGAGTTGTCTTGACAAGTCGTGATGAGTTCAGATGTACTGCTTACAAATGGCGGGGTACGTTTTTCAAGAGCTGGTCCTTTCGTCAGAAAAAATGTCTCACGGTGGAGTGGTTTTTCTTCTGAAGGAGATGGTGTCTCTACGATAGTTTGTGTTAGAGACTCTCCTTATGTCAGTATATAGATGATTCGGACTCCAGGTAAACCCAGCTCCTATTTTTGATGATCTCTCGTCGGTTAGGCCTAGCTTGACTTTTGTGCTTCGCTATGCTGCTAGTGTCAGGTAGTGTTTTGTATCGACGAAGATGACAGATTTTCCTGCAGCGGTTATGGCTACGTGAATTAACCTGATCACCGTAGAGCTGTATGGAAACATTTATGAAATCCTTTATAATACCCATTATAAATTAACTCTGGCTTATAGTCTCCTTCCTATGAATGAGTGAACGACAACTCAGGGAGGCAGCCATGTTGGATTTCGGTCATCATATGTTTTGATCACTGCCAAGAGAACAGATTATTTATCTTATTATCGGACAGTGACAGGGAGATCTCAATCTTGCTAGAAACCCCCCTTTCGTGTTTCATAATATATACTACAAACTATGGACGTCAAGTAACTTTGGTTATTTATCGATCCGCCCTTCACTGACGCGTTTAGTCAGATAGGGGGATGTGGCCATAATGTATCATGACATTGAACTTTTGATGTACTGCCCATTATTTCTGAATGTGTCATGACTTCAGATCTGCTATGTATACCTACAAATTGATATGTCAACGAACCATGATGTACTCGTATGTCCCAGTGTGTACGTCTGAATAAATTGAGTAAACTAAGATTCCAGCAGTCTGCATTGGTGCCTTGTAGACACAAGTGTGGGTGGTTATATTGGTCAGCACACGAACAGTACACCATTCGCGGTAATCACACTCTACACTTCTACTTCATACATACACCATCCTGCGTCGGTTGAAGTGACCAAGTTTAGGGCCTGCTTCCCCTGGAGCCTTTGCCTCCCTAACTCAGGACTAGGGTGAGTTACCCATTTACAGCTCGGTTTAGACTG